>OY856186.1:421304542-421334542 GCA_963693315.1 Diogma glabrata
TTTCTTGGTATCTTGAAACGCTAAGATTAAATGCAAGAGGAGAGATTAAATCTAATCTAATCGAACCAAATTTTGGTTACTCGGCCAAGAAACGTTACAATATAAAACCCTCTTGCATGTAATCTTAGCGTTTCAAGATACCAAGAAACCCAAATAATTTGGTTCGATTACTAGATCAGGAAATTAAAACAATGAATTTTCTATATAGACCAGGGTCGATAATTTTTTAAAACAAAAACAAATAACAGTAAGATGAAACCCATTAGAAAAGGAAGAGAATATTACAAAAATGAAAGGAAAAATAATTTACGGGCGATCTGAGGTCGGGAAGGGGAAGGGGTGAGTTTTTAGATGGGATAAAGACGGTTTATCTCGATTTCCGGCAAAACTAAAAGTCCTATGGAAAAAAGTTAAATAGCAAAGTTGTAGGTAATAAAAAGATCTAAAACTCTTGTGTGGACACTTTTTTCACATAACCTCAAAATTTATGTGAAAAATTAAAAAAACTTAGTTTTTGGTTTTTTATTTTTCTTTTACAAAAAAAATTTTTTTTCACGAAATTTGGTGAAAACTTACCTTTTAATGTCCCGAATACGCTGTAATTTATTTGAAATATTTATTTTTTCACCTTATTTTGAATTAATTTCGAAAAAGCACCCTAATTTTTAATCGAAAATTCACCCGTCAAAATATCAGCTTTTTTTCAAAAAGTTGGTATACTTTCTGTTCGTTGAAATCTCTACTTTCCGATAGTGAAAAAAAAAATATATTACTATAGTAAATCTTCTCAGAAAATGCAAAAAATGAATTGAATTGGTTTTTTGAATTTTTCACATAAATTTTGAGGTTATGTGAAAAAAGTGTCCATACAAAAGTTTTAGATCTTTATTACATACAACTTTGCCATTTAACTTTTTTCCATAGGACTTTTGGTTTTGCCGGAAATCGAGATAAACCGTTTTTTACCCTTAAAAACTCACCCCTTCCCCTTCCCGACCTCAGATCGCCGGTAAATTATTTTTCCTTTCATTTTTATAATATTCTCCTCCTCTTCTAATGCGTTTCATCCTACTATTATTTTTTTTCACTTTTTATTATTTTTAAAGGCTTTTACCCTGGTCTAATACGTTATAATTTTAAACAAATCTTGAACAAGTAGATTTTATTTTTTATAAAAATATTCCACTTACTAGCATTTTTCTTATTTTTTTCTTATTTTAATAACTCCTCACTTATAATAATCTCTTAGAATTATTTTGTGTCACCGCTAATTTTAATTCGCTTATATCACTGCTAAATTTATACTGCATCTATCGCTAACAATTTTATACTACTTGTCTATTCCCTAACACAGCCTTTTGTATATACCAGAGACGGAAACCGGTTCATTTGAACCAAACCAAAACCACTGAACTAACAAAATTTTGCCGAACTAAAACCAAACCAAACCATTTTCAAAATGATTTGATTGAACCAAACCAAAACCAAACCAACAAGTTTTTTTAATGGTAGTTGAACCGAACCATAAACCAATGTTTTTCTGTTTGGTTCACGGTTCGGTTTTATAGTTAAAAAATTTGTTCTATTACCTACAAAACTTGAAAAAATCTTATCATTTCTTTTTGAAACTACTACATGTTGAAACTACACTAATTAAGCCTGTAGGATCGAGGTTTATCGATGGTCGGAACAGAATTAGAATCCTTTGCCTACATGTTATAAGACAAGTGTGCCCACCACGGCCTCTTTAATGCGACTTATTAGTAGAATATAGCTGTTTTTATGTGAATATCGAGAATTAATTAAAAATAAAAATGTAAATCTAAATTCTGAATCTGAATCAAAACCGAACCAAACCCAAACTAAGTGTTTTTTTGATTTGTTATATTTTCTTTTGTTGATTCAGGTGTTTTTATATTCTTTTAGTGGACTATTTTCCCTAAAGAGTATTTTCTGGAAAGAGGTTCTATTGTGTTCTATTCTATCGTACTCCCTAATTGTCACAATATATGTAAAGAATACATATATAATAAAATGTGAAATCAACTAACGACGTCACTGTAGTATAGTAGTTCTATGCAGTTTTGAATGATTTCGATGCTTATCTGTTTTAAATTTATGAATCACAACCTTTTGATTCACAAAACATACATGACATTTCATCACTATTATTTTTACGTTTTTTGTAAACACAAACTATGTCGTTCCTTTACAAATATATTCATATGTTTGACACATCATTTAACCAAAAAAAATTGTTTGACATCATATATAAAATTTTAAACTCCAATTAAATCAGAAACAACATACCATACTCGCCTAACAATTATACCTCATTCCACAATTTGGTTTATTCCATTCAACTCATACAAAATTTATTTTAATATACTTACCTCAACCGCACGCTTATTTCTTTCTTCAACCGTATCGGAATTCAAAATATTCGATAAATCTGTGTGCTTCAATGCTTCCAAATGCTTATACCGTGGACTATTCTGTCGTGGACTAATTGAAGATACTGTAGAGATTGGTGATTTTACTATTTTAATTCCATTTTCAATAGATTTTATATTTTGATTTGATTTTATGTTATAATAACTTCCTATCTTTTCGTCATTTCGTTGTGATGATTCAGTATTTATGTGCAATGGTTGGATAGCTTCTGTGTGATGTTCAACTATTTCACCAAAACTATTTTCATTTGATCGTTCATTTGTTTGATTTTTTAAATTGCGATTATGTATTTGTTTTGAATTCTTTAATGATGCTTTTGATGCGACGATCGGAATTTGATTTAAATAATCGTTATACTCTTGTCGTAGTTGGGCACGAGATTGCGAACGTCTATTTTCTTCAGTTTTATTAAAACTTGGAAAATAATTGTAAAACTGATCGGTTACCCATTGATCCATTTCATTCTGAAAAGAAAAACAAATAAAATGTGAATTTATATGAAAAATATTGAAGGACGTTGAAGAATTGTTTGTTTGCATGCGGTTGTTCTCGTTTGTTATAGATCATATAACAAAAGTTCGTTTCCGTTCAATACTCACATTTGAAATTAAATAAACTATTCAATATTCATTCAAAATGGTAACAAGCTTTTTGTATGGGAAAAATAAAAAAATAATTGATATTGATAAATAACAAAGGTGAAATAATAATAGGAAGAACAACAATATGCTACGTGTTTTTCATTACGTAGATGAAAAAAATAAGATAATCTTAACTGCCAGTCGGAATTAGACGAGCAGTTAAGCGAGCTTAACTGGATGACGAAATTAGACAAGCGCAAAAAAACCATTTGTACCAACGTTTGGCGCTAATTCGCTATAAATAGCCTAATTTCGAAGCTTTTCACTTTACCGAGTTTTAGCGAATTTAAGCGAGTTGTAGCGAATTTGAGAGAATTTTTACGATCTCAAGCGCATGTTAACAAATTTTGGGGAATGTGAACGAAGCTAAGGAATTGTGAGAGTTAATGAATTGTAACGAATTTAAGAGATATTAGCAATTTTTGCAAAGATAACGTATTTTAATCAATTTCAGCGATTTTAAGTGAACAGCGGCTGTAAGATAATTTAGACAAATATTTTCGAATTTTGGAGTTTTAGCAAATTTAAGAAAATTGTAAAGAATTTGAGGAACAAATAAATACAAAGCAGTTAAAGCTTATAACTCAACTAGGACTATTGAAATTTTTGGTGATAATAAGAAAGCAAGAAATAACTGTATATATAAAATTTATTTGGACATATGTATAATATATACATTTACTCATAAACAAAGTAAAAAACGATTTCAAATGTCTTCAATACTTGCCTTTAGAACAATCATTGCTTTAAAGATTTTACAAAAAGAATTATTAGATGGCAATATAATGAATTTGGGATTGCCTTTAAAAAATATACAAATTTTGTATGACATCATACAGCCTTCCTTTTGAGTACGCGAAAAGAGGGCTGGTGGCTGAGTGTAAAAACACCAGGAACTATGCTGTCTCTAACGATTGTTAGTTTAATCTCAGCATGAAACACAGCAAACAATTTTCTAAGAAGTTTTTCTAACAGAAATTGAAAAATCATTTCAAATTGAAGGAAGAATAGACTTGTCAAATCAGAAGAATAATTACGTTTATCGAAGTGAGACAAAGGCGTAGCAATACAATCTGACCTAACTGACCAACTTGGAGTAGTGTATCAGTGAGTCAGGAAATTTGGAATCCAACGTTACATTGCGACGGTGTTGACAGGAATAAAGGCTTAATGTCAAATTTGGATCAACCACAATTTGTACAATATGCTTTTGTGCAAACCAGAATGAACACAGATATATTACCCCAAGCCTGACAACAATACACCATACAGCGGCAAATATTGTTTACATCTATTGAGGACGAGCCTCGAAAATATTTTTTTTGCCACAACACTCCCTTCCTGGTGCCATCGTAAATGAAAAGAGCTATGCAATTGGAATAGGTTTAATAAAAATGGTTTTAAAGTCTATAGAAAATTAAAGATTATTTTACACGTTTTTCTCACCGAACCACAACAATTATTTTGATATAAACACAAAACTATTTATTTCAATAAATTATTATAAGGTAGAGAACCTGTCACCACTGAGTCTATTGTTCAACAACGAATAAACATTTTCTATTTTCCTATAAAAGTTTCCTTAAAAAAATCTACAAAAACTATAATTTTTCCATATTTATTATATTATTATACAAAAAAAAATGCAGCATATACTTAAAAAATATTATAAAAACAATTACCAACCGATGACTTCCTTTTTAATAATTTTAAAAAGAAAATCGATAAAAACAAGCATCGTGTATGAAGGTTATAGATTCATTTTTATATTATTATTGTTTAATTAAATAAAATAAATTACTACTCGTATTTATTTGCCTAACCTACAACACATACAAATTAATGAAAATTCATTCACTTTTCATGTTGCACTTAATGGTTAATACAAAAAATGAAAGGATTTAACCTTTAATTGACAATTACAGCGCAAAATAATTGTCAACCAATAAAACTAAAATTTAAATAAAAATATTTGTACATTTTACTATTTTGAGTTCCGATTTTTCAAAATGGAATTTTGGAACGAACTATAAAAATTTTGGTTAATAATGGATAGCCAGATACGACATGTTTTCTATAAGAGCAGTTGTCGACATTCTACTTAAAAGGATCGGAAGTTAAACACTATTACATCTATCTTTCTTTATCTTTACTTATAATGAATTGTAGTGTTAGATGTACGATTGATAGTCGCACGTAGATGTGTTCAGTCGCAAACGCTCTATTTTTATACTTAAAATAAACACAAAAGAAAAAAATTAAAAATATGTGCCATAAATTTTAAAAACGAGTTACAGTATTTAATTCCTGTTCTACATTCGATACCAAGTGTTAATGACTTAAGTAGATTGATAATAACCTCGGTCACCCAACTGATTCGAACCTGGAAAGAAAAGCCCAATAAGCAACAATTGCTCCATATTCTAACCGCCTCCGTTCCTACGTGCTCCTTCCTTGCAAGTGTATTCATGATAAAGGTGTGGAGCGGGTCACGCTAAATGATTGCAAATGGGCTAGATCAAGATGTCATGCGATTCGCACCGTGCTGATGATGAACGAATTTCCTAAGGGCCCATTCAAATAGTTCAGTCGCCAACGAACTCACCCGGATAACGGACGACCTCCATGTGTATTTTGCTTTGTCTTCGTCGCAGATCTCTGCGTATATGTACTTTTGTGGGGAAAACACAACTTGTGGGAATCAGATGGAAAATTTTATAAAATTAAAAAAGATGTAGCAAGTAGGGAGAGCCGGTACTTCTAAGGAATCGGATAAGCCAGCTACTGAGAAGCCGACGGTGGATTTCTAGCAGCACTGGAGGTGTCAACATTCAGAACACTGCAAGTCGGGACACATACGCTGATATGGTGAGTTCCGCCAAAACTTCCCAGCCTTTCAAGCTGCCATACAATGCCAGAAGGAAAGCATGGAAAACTCTTAAATGGTTAGAGAATATTCTGGATTCCGATAAAACGGATCGGGATTTAGCAACGGATCGGGATCGAAATCATGTAAAATTGATAGCATGTGCCAATCTTCAATATTTGATGCTGCACAAGATGGCGAGAGCTCGTGCTTTTGTCCCTGCAAAGAAAGCCACGTCTGATGCAGGTCGCACGTCTAATATTCTGCAGTTTCAGGTACCTGGTACTGACAGTGACGCTTGATCTACGGATACGGTGTTATCTTTAGCGATTGGGGGTTGCAAACTGCCCTGATGAGTGCTATATTGACTCAAGTAAAGAGTCGGATGTTACAGTATGGAGGGGGAAGGAATGACACATGCTAAAGTTTCTTATAGTCCACCTCCACCACTGTAAGGAATCGACCAAGGAGTTTTTGCTCAAATTGGCAAAAAAGAAGCTAAATGTTGTTTTGATCCAAGAACCTTGAGCTAACCATGACCGGTTACTTGTAGTCAAAATTTAAACCACAAAACTGTTGTTTGTAAAAGACGCAGGTAAAGTTCGTTTTTGCATTCGGATTAAAAGCAAACTAATCATTTTTCTACTTGCAGGTAATAGCGATGCAGACACAACTGCCACGAGCCAGCAGTTCAATACCAATAATTGTTTAATAATTTCTGATTGCTTACCGTATTTTTTTTTTCTAATAAAATGTGTTGTGTAGTAGGAACTACAATATGTGTCACATTAACACATAAAAACCTTTTAAGACCAAGGTCCCACAACAACATACGTTCAAAGGTGTTGATGGACGTAAATCTTTTTTTTTGTTTTTTTATATTTTTTGTTAAAGAATGGATAGCTAAAAAAAATTCTATCACTGACAAAATATGACATAGGCCAATATTTTATGATAGAACAGAGAAAATAAAAGTAAATTAAAAAGTAATAGCAAATTTTACAAAAATTTGCTGAAACAAAACAAAAAACAGGTTGCCCGAGGCGTAGCTTGTCTTGACACGCAAACTCTACGGTCCATAGCGTCGTGTCCGAGTTTGGCCTCATAACAACTATTCCACAAACCTTTCTGTCTGGTTAATGAAATCCAAAACCTACTGCATTGGCGACAGCTTTATGGTGCTGACCTCTAACTCAAAAATCCTGGATCTGACACTAGAGAAGGCCTGGTATTCACACAAAAAGTGCTAAGAGTCCTCCTCCTCTTCAAGACAACATCCACGGAGAAGGCTTTCTATAAGTTCCATGGTAAAAAGATTTTTATTTAGATGTCCATGTCCTGTTAGGACACCGACTACAGAGCTGAGAGTAAAAAAAAAATTAACATTTTTATCTGAAATGCTAAAAAACATCTTACTTTGTCTGTCTGTTAATGACGCATTCCACAGAGCATTTATCTTAATATAATCCTTTAACAATGACAAGGCAAAATACAAGTTAAGAAATCCGAAGAATGATTGCTGTAGGCGCTACTGTAATGATATACACTGGTCCTCTGAAGCTTCAAGACATCACCAAATTTTATTCACTACTCCGACCTCTGTTATCTTCAACGAGTGGACGATCAGTGGACCACTTCCCGCCCGGAGTATTTAGAACTCTTGCTAGAAACCCTTTTTACTTTAAGTCTGCTTGACAGGGATCATCCCTGCAGACATTCAAAAAACCATTGACCTAAATATGCTATGACTGTTAGTGATTTTTAGGACCAGCCTTGTACTATGTCACATTCCTAGGATATGGACCGAAGCCAATGTAATCTTTATACCTAAGGCGGGCAAGCGATGTCATTACAATCTCTAAGACCTTAGGCCCATTAGTCTCTCATATTTCTCTTGAAAACACTGGAAATATTGATAGAAGATTTTCTGAGAATATCAATCGAACGTACAAAATTGGAACGTATAATCGAACGTACAAGGTTGTCAGCATCTCAACATGCTAGTATGTAAGTATGTTGAAAAAGTCTTGAACTTTCTCATGCATCTAATTGAGAAATCTCTGGACTGTAATCAATATTCCTTGGTTAAGTTAATCTAAACTGTAAAAAAATTAAAGGTTAGAGAAGAAAAAAGGATGTAAAATTATTAATCCATTTACTTGTAAAAACTTGTATGATTTGTGCCTGTTACTTAGGTAATTATTAAATAATTAAGCAACAAACTGCGTTCTAACAATACGTTTAAAAGTCAGAAACCATTTATTTGATTTTGTAACAGAAATGATATTTTTTAACTAAAGGCTTGAAACCACATACAACAGAAACAGAAACAGAATTCCATACAAATTTAACAGAAACCGAATTTTTATCTGTCAAATTTGTATGAAATTCGGTTTCTGTTGTATGTGAATGCCCGGCTTTAGATGACAACAAATCGATTTTCATTGTCATCGAACAAAACTTAAAAAATAAGACACCAATTATTATTATTCATATTTCGTTACAAATAGACAGCATGACGACAAACAAATAAATTAATGACCTTGACAAATTTAAAGACTAATAATTGAAAAATGGAAAATTTTACGAATTGTTATTTCTCGGTAATTGAAAAACAAAGTATATTTTTTTACAAGAAATTGATGTATTTTTTTCGTGAGTAAACATCTGGTAACGGGATGCGTTGTAGGGCAAGTTCACGAACATAAAACATTTCATCTCGCGTAGAGAATGCTTTTTTTTTCTAAAAATAAACGATATATATACAAATTATTAGCTGTCCCCGACCTTGCGGTGCTATGGTTCAGCCTAGTTAAATGGAAAAAAAGGGAATAGAGAGTACAGCCTTGACAGATGATTGAATTCAAAAACTTTGTTAAATAATTAATTCTTCATTAGCCTCCACAACAGTATCTACGAACTAGTATGTGGCTGCCTCGCTTTGAATAATATAGACTGAATAATATTTTTAAGTTAGTTGACGTCTTTGTTTTTGGGCGCAAGAATACCTCATTAACTCAACTCAGCCAAACGTCATTGTGATTGGTTTAAATATTGTAAAATACTTTTAAACAAATTCTTCTTTTAACGTCAAATTGCAGAAATTTAGGAAACAATGAAGTTGTTCCTGTGGTTAGATTTACTGCCACCTTTTTGTTCCTCTTTCTCAGTAATTGATGTAAGAATATTTCAACCGATCGGTCGGTTTAGTTAATTTTAGCGTTTTATTTGTGTCATCAGTAGAGTATTTCAGGCAAGCATTTATTTCATTTGCTGGTGAAAATCGAGGCACTACAGGTAATGGGCGCCTGAAGCAATTTTAATACATTTCCAAATAATCTGATGTTATCACATACATTTTTTTATTAGCTTCAAACGATTTTTGTTCGCCATTGTGCAGTTATCCCAAAGAATAAGTTTACATTTCTGCAATACTTTTGCATGCCGGGTGCTTGGGATATGATACACATGTGACATGACAGTTTCAAAGTATTGTATTGTATAGCAATTTCAAAGCGAAATGAGCAATTTTTTCAACTGGTTGCAATTTCACAGCTATTCCGGACGATGCAAGAGTTAAAGCTATGTCATTTTGTGATCGAATTGCTACCAAAAGAAATCTAATTTCTTCTCCCATAAATGTGTCGGGATGAAGTGGTTCAATATGAGGCTTCAGAGCTTGACAATTACTGCGGAAAGTGAAATGTGTAACGGACTTAACAATTCTCAATTACTGGAAAGATGTTGCACTGGCGACATTTACCAATAACACGCAAACAAAAAAACATTTATCTTGATTCGAATGCATGATATGCAGTCTCCCTATCATAGTTTTTTTGAATATGCCAGGTTGTCCGGCGACAACCTTCGCATTTGCGTTGTTCAAATGATTTTCTACTCGCATTCCATGTGTAATACAGAATACAGGAATACATCAGTGTTGTACGCATTGGATTCAGGAATTTACCATTTACGTTCAGAAGTATAATCGCGATAAATTAATTAGTTGTCTTTATAACATTTTTAAACGAAATAGTTGATGTTGATGACTTTGATGTCTTTGATAGTTACAAAGCAGACGACCCAACCAAAGTGGAGACTTAATTTTATTTCAGATTCTTGAATTCTTGATATGCATAATTACTGGATACTTGATCCAAGGATAACAAGTTAAGTCATTTTCCGGATAAGAACCTTTTCAGATAAGGATTAATACGACGCCATATTTCATCAGGTCCGATTTATTTATGGAAGGATTATTTGATGTTCATGACAGTATTCACAAAAAAAATAATAAGTTGTGTTTGTCATTTGCTTTAGGTATAGTATATCACCCGAACCAATTAAATAATTGTTCAAACATAAGAATAATGCAGTTGCGTACCAGGAACGTTTTTAAATCAGTCATTTAGAATACAAACCACATTTTCAAGAATGAAGCATTAACTCTCTCTCTTTGTGGTTGACAAAACCAGTTTTTATATAAAAAGTCATAAATCTTGGTTTAATTCATTAATTGGCACAATGCTAGGATGGACCAAAGTTCTGTTCATCATAAAAGAACGTTACATGTTTGCCAAAACCAGTTCCAGACTAAATAGAGGTTTTAACTGAAACAAATTCGAATTTAACGAATTTAATTCATATTCATATTAAATTCGTATTTTGAAGAATCTAGTCACCCTAAAAACTGTAACCAAAAACTTTAAACTGAGTAAAACAAAAGAGGCAACAAAGATGCATTTTAAAACCAGTTGACAAAACTTTTTCCTTACTTTATTTTACTTCACCAGAATCGGGTATGAAAACTTGTAATTGTTAATTTATAAAATAAAACAGATGCATTGAACACTTCCACTATAGTTATTAATGTCACTCAGAAACTGATAATAATAATTATTATTTTTTAAGACAAACAAAAAGCGTTATAAAGACAGAAAATATGGAACATTCCTAGTTTATCCCCCCAAATAGATTTGCGTTTTTTTTTTTCAGATCAATAGATAGATTAGGTCCTCTGCATCCTAGTTATGAAAAACAAAAAAATTTACGGAAATGAGGGGATCAAAAGTTATAAAGGATCAAACTTTCAATTTTACCTTGATCCCCCCCCCTTTTGATTTTTTAGAAGTATGATTTGATTTTTGATTTTTTTTGACTCAATTCTGCGACCTTGCACAGCTTCGATCAAAGATAGCCCCCCCCCCCCCCCCCGCGTCGCCCCAACGCCCCAAAAGTTCCCAATAAAAGAAATCGGACGGCGCAGGGGTCGCGGAGAGGGAACGGAGGGGAGCGCGCGGGAGGTGGGCGGTGCTATCTTTGATCGAAGTTGTGCAAGGTCGCAGAATTGAGTCAAAAAAAAAAAAATCAAAAATCAAATCATGTTACTTCTAAAAAATCAAAGGGGGGGGACCAAGGTAAAATTGAAAGTTTGATCCTTTATAACTTTTGATCCCCTCATTTCCGTAAATTTTTTTTTTCATAATTGGGATGCAGAGGACCTAATCTTTCTATTTATCTGAAAAACAAAAAATCGCAAATCTATTTGGGGGGATAAGGATTGTGCCGAAAATATAAAACCATTTTTAGTCGAAATTGAAAAAAGCAAGTTTGTGAACTATTAGCCCTCGATCATCCATCCATATCCATTTTTCATGATAAACCGTTCAATGTAAGCTGTAGCGTGTATTGTGGATATATGTCTCAAACAATAGACATACAATTTTCAAATGTGATGAAGTAAAACAATAAAATTCGTAGATCTCCAGATACTTACTGTCGGTTTACACAAAATTTAGATGCAAGGTTCATAAAAATAATAATTTCATTACAAATGACTCAAAGCTATAATTTGAATCTTGAAATTTTTTCACTCCACAGAGAAGTGTAGACATCTACATACTAATAACAACTCGAAACATTCGTTGGAAGCAGTTCTCCTCCTACACCCATAACCATTAAATTCAAAGATTTATTTTAATTTGTTGCAATTTCTAAATTAACTTAATCAGTTTAATAGCTATAATAATTTGTGTATCCAATATAATTTTTTTATAATGATGTAATCTAAGAAAGATTTGGTTCATCAAATCGGATATGAAAGAATTTATTTTTTATAATATAATTTTGTCTTATTAATATTGGATTACAAAAACATAGATACATTAAAAATTTAGTTAAATAAAATAATGTTATTGTTTGAAATTGTATGAGACGGAATGGAAAGGATAGTAAATTATTATCAGAATTGTGGATCCTATTTAAGGGGTAGATTAAAAAGTATTATAATACAACCAAACAAATACATTTATAGTTACAGTTTACAATTTTTTTGTTTAGTTCATTCTAGGAGGACAACAAGCAGAGGAAAACAATTGTTGGTAAAATTCGTCCTTTGAATTGATTTAATGACATACATATTTGAATTTAATAGTCTGGAATATACTTGTAATCTTTATTTTAGATTTTTGAGATCAATTAAACTCAAGTAAGTAAAGAAGTAATTGGAATTTTTTCAATTCAAAAGTATGGTTTGAAAGAAAGGGTTTTTCAGAAAAAAACTCCAATTCAGATTTTTCGTGTTTCGGATCGGATTCGAACCTACCCTCGTCAGTGCCCGGCTCGAATCCTTAGGCAGACACGCTATCGATTACGCCGTTGAGGCGATGACAATTTCAAAGTTGAAACTTCTTCATCACTTATTTATTTTACTTAAGTTGAATTTTTCCACTGTCATTAGACTCCATATTATGGAAATGTTTTTACATTATATGGGATTTTTGCATTACTTGTAATCTGTTAATACGGTATTAATACCTAACTAAGAGCATTTGGTTAGGTGCAGTCAAATAGAATGTACTCTTAAACTGGCAACACAAAGTACCAACACTATCAAAGGATTTACTTTTACTAATCTAAATCTTAAATATTTAAGTCGTAACTTTTAAGCACAATACAATACGTACTAAAGAATGTTACAAACGAATAAAAAGATCAGAAATTCAAAAGATGTAGATTGAGTCTTTTTGTTTAGTAACAATCATATTAAACTAGCCAAAATGTGACACTGCACCTAATTTGTTTATAAATTATTACATTGTTTGTACGCCTGTTTTACTGTACTTTTTTAACGTGAGCAGGATAAATATTTTAGGTGTCATAACTTTTTCAAATATAAATATATTTGTTTAATGCATTACGCGTTTCGACGTCATTTTTTAAAAAAACGTCATCATCAGAACAACAAAATTATAACATACTTTAAATAAATAATTACTTTAAAACTAATACAGATTATATATATCATTAGTCAAAATTATTAAAAGGTTAATTTTTGCGTTTTTTTGTTGTAATTTCAAATAAACCAAAACAATATTTTTCAAATAGTTCCACCACACCTATTTACTTCATGACCCAAATAATCACCGTTAATTAAACGAACCCAATTGTCAGACAAACTGTCTGACATATTTTCATCACTCACAAGCCTTAATTACTTAATCTATAGGAAGAACATTATAATCCAAAAATCATTATTTAGTACAAACTTAATACATTATAGACGAAGAAGTAAGGCAAATTTTACATTCATGATAAAGGAAACTTATAAGAAAAACTTACTGTTCAAGGAAAAATGAAGAAAAAAAATTGAGGCTAATCACGGTGAGTATAATTATATGAATTACATTTGTAATGGTTTAAGTGAAACTAAAGGTCTTTTATGTAAATAATAAAGGTAGTGTTAAAGTTTCAGAAGTCATTAGGATTATGTGAAAAGATTATACAATATTTTGAAATGTTTTGAGTACGAAGATATGATAGACGTGTATGTAATATATGATATGAAGATTGTAAGATTGAGTTATATAACAATAAAATTATTTACAAAGCTTTTAGTAAATTTAAATTCAAAAATCACTTGTCACCTCATCATGATATACATTTACTAATTTTATTCGACATGACTTCCAATTATACTTAAACCGTTCTTGTTAAATAATAAAATCAAAATCCATAAACAACAAAAATATAATATTCCAGAATCAAAAACTAATAATTTTTCACTGTCACGTGTGTTTATACTGCAAAACAATAAAAATATGTTTTTCTATTTTGTCATGAAAATGAGAACAACAAAAACACAAAGGAAAACTATAATATTGTTTTACCAATATTTTTTTTCCACAATTCATCACTACAATAAATACGCAAAAATCATGTTTACTATTTTCCGATCAATTATTACCGATAACAAGAATAATAATAACTTTACTTACGTTAAATTTAGTTTTAATTATAACAAAAATTATTACAGTCAATTTTCTTATTATTAATTAATTTTCACTTTATAATTTTATATCTTTTTTTGTCAAAGCGAATTAATAATAAATAAAAAAAAATATGTTAAGTTCTTTTGAGAACTCATATTTGATCGACTGAACTTGAAAACGTTAACACGAGAACTGAAACAATTTTATGAAAATTATTAAATTTTAACTGGAAAACATTTTTATTAGAAGTTAGGGTGAATAGTGGATTGATGAAGTATGTTTGTTTGTAAGCTTTAGGTTAATTGAAGTTTTAGATCAGAAGTACAAAATTTTAGATATTTCAGATCATCAGATCAAAAGCTTGTGACGATGTCACAATATTTCGAAATAGATCAACAAATTAATTCAATTAAATAATTAACCATATTTTTCTAATAACTTTTTATAATTCATTACTAAGCACAATTTTTGAAGTACAATCTGTGTTCTAAGACTACAAAAATAAAAACTATTGGAAATATAAAAATATGCGTTACCAAATGCATTAAAATCAGCAATATTATTACGGTTCTTACAAAATCAAATATTTTGTTGACACTGAACATTAAAATTGTGATACACTGCAACTCTATAAACCTAAAAAACAATTACGGGGTATTAATTAAGATGAGCGGCTGACCAATCCAGTAGAAAGAACGAGAACTGTTAAGTTAAGCAACTAAACGAGTCGATAAAAAGCTAAAATTTGTACATGTCGCTAATTTAAAACATTAAAGTAACTATTATAAAAAAAAGAAAATGAACGATAATTGACGAGTTGCGCAACTAAAATAGTAATCAAGAACCATATATAAATGCTAACACATTCGTGTTACCAGTACCGCCAGCACCATTGTTATTTTTAATGGACTATAATATTAACAAACACTCACTAAAGCACTTAACGACAACGTTCTTGCGAGAGCACTGCAGCACTGCGTCTGGAATGGTCGGTTTATTTTTTAATTTCAAACAATTGATATTAATAGAAAAGAATTATTTGATGATCTCTATAAGTATTTTTAGCAATGATTATCAAATTATAAAATCATAAGTGATCCACATTTCAAAATTTGAATAGTTTCGGCCATCCAATGAAGTTGTGCATAAAAGTAAAATAACGGTAACACAAAATTCGCCGGCGGTTGCAGATTTCAGAATTAATCAGCACCATGGTCACCGTCATACGACAAAGTATGTTACGGCACCAGATCCCCTCAATAGATAAAATAATATTGGTAAGATCCAGAGATTCGTTTTATTTGTCAATAACACATAACAGCATTAATTACACGACATTAGATATTCTTTAAATGTAGAATGCAGACAAAACCAAATTTAGGATCAGTGCAACATGAAATGATTATAACAAAACGAAAATCATCTACATCGTCGTCATAAAATCTGTAATGTTGTTCCAATTCTACTTAACATAAATACAACAACAGCAAATAAAACTAGAACAGTCTAGACTAGAATTCAGTCTGGACATTATATAAAAAACCATTTAAACGACTTGTCGTTTGCAGAATTAAGACAGTTTAAGATAGAAGGCGATATTGTTTACATGAGAATCAATTAATTCTATACGTTTAATTTACTATTTACGTTTTAATTTAAATACAAATTTAATTTAAATTTAATTTATTTATTTAATTTAATTTAAATTTAATTTAATTTAAATACAAAATACAAATTACAATAATTTATAATTAAAAAAATTTTAATAGGCAATTTTGTTATAAAACTTTTAACTTTAAACCTCTGTAGCACAAAAAAGCACAAAATGGACTTGGTTCACTTGTATTCTGAGACCTTTATTTTATGAAAGGTAAGGCTAAACAAAAGTTAAGTAACAGTTTTTAGTTACTAGATTTTTACACTGACAGTATGTTGTTCTAGCGATATGAAAAGCGTTACTTGCCAAACTAAGATAATTTGTCACTGCTTTAGAGTGATGTCAGAGATCCAATTCTGCAGGTTCGAAAAGTTCCTCGGATATTTAGATAATTGGTTAGCATTAAACGGCAAGTCATATAGAACAACTGTTAATAACTTATGTCAGGAAAGTGTGTAGGATTTAATACCTTCAAGATCTTACTAAACTAACGTTACTAGTTTTTAGGGGAAATGTTTTTTTTTTCGTAAGCGGGTTGTACTGATTTGCATTTAATACTCTATATTTGATATGTAATTATTTACTATTTCTAGATTCATTTCCAGAATCTGTTCATGCTTCTTATGTGGGTTTGTCAAAATTTCTAGTTGTGGTTTAATCTGTGATTTTGTTGTTGAAGTTTTACGACTATAGGCTAACATTTTAATTATTCTCAGTTGTTTTCAGTCACAAGCACGATGCAATTTTCTTAGCGTGACTTGATACATATGCCGTTGGTCAGGTGAAGATAGCTCAGAGTCTGGTATAAATTAAAAAAATAGTGAGCATATTTCTTTCATAATATTCTTAGAACGCATATTGTTGTGGGACCTAGGTCTTCAGGTTTCTATGTGTTGTTGTGACACATGTTAAAATTCCTACCACATTTTATTAAAAAAAAACAATTTTTTTTTTTTGAATTTGCTTAAAATTTTTGAAATTTCTTCATTTGGTTTAAATCAATGATTTTTTTAAAAAAATCAAGTTGATTTAAATCTGATTTAAATCAAATGATTTAAATCAATGCAACCCTGCAAACAGGAGAAACTTTAATTTCATTTCTCCTGTTCTAAACGGCGATCCAATACAAACATCAAAAGAGGTTAGATATTTAGGTGTGATCCTGGATAGCAAACTAACCTGGAACTCACACCTGAAATATATCTCCGATAAGGCAAAAAAAATTTTTCTTCACATGCAGAAACCTGTTTGGGAAAACATGGGGTCTTAGCCCAAAAATGATACTTTGGTTGCACCAAAGTATTATAAAACCAATTAAAACCATTATTGACAACAAAAAAATCAAGCAAGGAACGAGAGCGATAATGTACATCGAAGTTGGTTGGTTTATTTTTGGTAAGCTGGAGAAATTTGGCATTGAATTTTTAAAATAAAGATTTACTGTTGTTTGCGGCATTAAATTAAAACCTTAGAACTGGCCACAATAGCTAGGAATATGTATTCTACACTTTATTCTACAGATTTAGCAACGACTTTAGTTTTGAGTTTATCTGAGATATAAGCAACAACTCTACCTCGTCTATTAAGAGACCGATGATTTCTGTAGATTTTGTAGCCCGATATGGCGACAGCGTTATTAAAAACGTAGGTTTTTAACCATGTTTTTGAAACCCCAATTACATCAAGCAAATTACCATGTAATATGTTTTTTATTTCATCGAATTTTGATGAGTTTCCAGAAGACTTTATGCTTTGGGCATTAAAATGTCCAATGTTGAAACGTTTCTTCCTTGAATTAAGATTTTATTTGAGTATGGTATAATTTATCGCTTTCCGCTGGTTCACTGCAACAAAGTACCATCATGGAACAGTACTACTATGGAATATGGGTTGGGATATAGGGAACAAAACTAACAACATATCCGCGAAATTGGTAAGGTACAGTACATTCGATCATTTGAGATAAAACTTTAACATTTTTCCCATTTATATACGGAGTTAGGTTATCATTGAAGTATACCCTGGATGCAACGTCAGTTTTATTGATTTGATTAAGTTTTAAGTTTAGTATCTTGAAGTATGAAGAAATAAGACTGTCACGGGTTGCAAAATTTGTAAACTTGACTGTAGCTGTGTTTTATGAGTCCAATCAGGCTCTTGCAATAAATAATATCCGTTGTGTGAATTTGGTATATCGGTCACAGTATCACATATCGGTCACAGTATCAGGAGTCCCCGAAATGATTATATCTTGCTGTCGAGAACAGCCCTTCGAGCCGCTTGTCAAAGTAGCACCAAGATAATTCACACTATCTTGGAGTGTCAATGTGCTATTACCGATTGAAAGAAGGGGGAAGTTCTTTTATTTTGTTAATAAACGCAACGAGCTGCTGGATAAAATCTTCAAAATTGGTGAAATCAATAAAAAATGAGACCAATTGAGTCTTGGTTCTGAATTCCATCAACCCAAAATCCAATTTAAAATAAAACTGTAATTATATTGCTTTGATCTATGGTGACTAAATATAGTAACCAGTAAAAACGATGATTTCAGGAGAAAAGTAATTAGGGCTCGACCGGTTCGATACCACTAAACCTCTAGAGCAGAATGAAAATTTCCACTTAGAATAATTGTATTCTAATTTTTACTTTTTTGGTTAACATCCCGATATTATTCAAGTCAATTCAACCAAACTTGTATCCCTTATACTAGTTTATTATAAAGTAATAATAATAAACTTAAAAACAAAAGTAATAAAAAGATTTGTTTAAATTTAAAAATAAAAAGCTAAAAGTAAATAAAAACATGAAAATTATTAATTAATTTGCATTCATGAAAAGAAATGGAAAAACGAGCCTTAATGTTAAAAAGGACATTCAAAATAAAATTTGTTTCGCTCTTCTAAAATAAGAAAACATATACATAGTCTAACATGTTCCTTAACAAAAATAACTTAAATATCGTGTTTTCATGTGATTAAAATTTGCCATAAACTTATTCTATTATGTTTTGCTAGCACAGAACTTTTTCGACTTAGATATTTATAGATAGAACAACAACATATCATAAAAAATGAGCTTAATATTTTTGTTAAATATTTACAAATATAAAGAAAACGCAAATATCAAAAACGAAAATTGTTGTAAAGACTTTAATCGATATAAGACAACATGGTTTTGTTGAAAGAACATATTTGTATCTTATTTTAGATTTCATCGGTTCAGAATCACACAAACACTAGCTGTACGTCAAGTTTGTTCAAAACTGACGATAGTCAGATTAACCAATGTGATCATCCAAATATAGCCTTAGATCATAAACTTTTTTTTATGGCTTTGTAGCATCCAAAATAAATGCATTTTAACAATCTTATGTTTAATGTTAAGCCAAAAGTTTTTAAAGAAAACAAAGAATGAAATCAAAAAATGTTTAAAGAGAAATCAAAGTTTTTTACTCTCTTTTCCACTCCCTTCGCTCGATACACCTGTGATCATTAGACTCGAAATTTTTTGGATATGTGAGCTTATATCCATCAAATACTTCAATTAATGGCTAGCTTTTGATATAGATTTCGTGTAGTTCTAATTATTAAAAACAGGTGCTCCGGAGGAACCCACCACTTTGCCCATTATCGTTCCAAAAATGTATAGTTCCTTCTCATATAAATCTCTATCTTTTGATAAAGTTTCATTAAAATTAGTTCTTTAAAGAAAGCTGTAGTATCCCAAGTATCCCAAAAATTCAGAGTTTACAATTTTAATTTATTCGAGCACTCATTTCACTCCTATTATTCATAAATTTAAATGTTAACAATTTCAATATTTTTTCCCCCCATAAGTGATAGTTTTAGTTTTTCGATTTCGCTCCTAAAGCTTTTTTATTTTATTTATTTTATGTATCTTTTCTTTCATCCATTTGCAAAAGAAGAAAATTAGTACATTTTCGTCATCCTTTTTATATATTTTTATAAAAATACAATACAAGATTCAACAATTGATTCAAAATGGCGCTTGAGTAACTACACGCCTTTGAATTGCTGTCGAAGAAATTTTCTCTAATTATACTTTTATTGTGCTTATATCGATGCTTTTTTTGTTATTATTGATTTTAATCTTAGTGTTCTGTGCTATTGAACTATAATCTGTGCTTTATAAATTGTGCCATAGACTTCTAGTTGAAATTTTGTGCATCGTGATGTTTGGTTATGATGGAAAATTAATGCTACTAGTGTTTCAGCCATCAAACACCATTACATCTCCATCATTGTCATTGCTTTAGCATACCAGCCAACAAAATCAACTATATCAGCTGCTCATATTCACTTTGAGCAGCTTGAATTCATTCCTGATCAAATTTCCGACGTAGCTAATTATTCACCCAATTATTTTGTTAAACTGTAAATTGCTATTCTTTATTAATCTAAAGAGTTGACAATTTGATGTTTCAGTCTTTTGTCATATGATCTGTTTTTTTTTTTATTTTATTTTAATACCATCATATTTTGATCATGTGTTCTGATTCTTGATTTGTTGGGTGATCAGCAGTGGGTATGGTCATTTAAGCTTAATATTGCACTCTTGCATTTTTATATTTGATTTTCTTTCTTTGCGGCAAATTCTTTTTGCGTAATTTGTATATGTCTGTTATTTTTCGGTTATTAATGCAGTTCCCACATGGCTTCTTTGTTAATGTTTTGTGTTTTCGTCAGTCCTCTACATTCAATCCTTTTCCTCTCCTGTCCCTTCCTTCCACTTTCCTTGTTCCCTTTCCTTTGACACGACTCAGATATGCGTCCTTCGTTAGCATCACTGTCACTGCCCACCATGGCTAGTAACACACATTCGTTGGTAGCTAGCGACAACTCTATTTTATCTAGAGCTCATAGAGTGTATCGTAAGTCCCTCAATGTTGGTCATTTCAACACTCAGAGTCTTAAACCTAGTCCAAATTCCACCAAACTAGAGGAGGCAAGGTCTATTCTGTCGGGTAACTTCCTTGACCTGGTAGGCGTTTCAGAAACCTGGCTTAAGTCTTACGTTTCAAATATAGCTGTTAGAGTTGATGAGTATCGCGTATATCGTCATGACCGTCCGCATAGACGTGGGGGTGGTGTTGCTCTGTTGATAATGAGAAGCTCAAATCCAAATTAATTGGCACATATGATGATTTGGATGTTGAGGCTGTCTTGGTTCAGGTCCTAGTAGGTGGCAGGAATGTGTTGGTTGTTGTGGCATATCTTTGTAATGGCAATTTTTCACTCCTTGAGGATTTTTTGTCTCCATACGTATCTCAGTTTTCTTCTATTGTTGTCATAGATTTTAACACAAACATTTTAATACAAGCAAATATTATGGACGCTCTTGAGACCTGCTTTCGTCTAGGACTGAGCATTGTCCATAACAATGAGCCTACACATCATGCTTGTAACTCGCCAGTTGGGTGTTGTATAGATTTTTTCTTGGTAAGCGATATATCTTTACTTAACATGAGCTGAATATGAAGGAGTGAGCCGAGTATCTCGGCTCACTCCTTCATATTCCTGTCTCTTAATCTGCCTAAGGTACTCGTGTCAACCAAGAAATTTTTTCGTGACTACAATAACATTAATTCTAAGCTTCTCTGCAACGAGCTCTCGCTTGTCGATCTGTCCTCTTTATACAGTTGTACGGACTCTGACACAATGCTTTCCGTTCTTAATACCTATCTGCGTAATGTCTTTGAGAGATATGTGCCTGTTCGCTCCTATACGAGTAGTGCGCCTCTGTCTATCAGCATTTCCCCTGGTATGGCTCACGTACGTTATCTACGTGACTTTTTTTATATGGCGTATCAGAGAGACCCTTCTGAGAATGGCTGGAAGATTTTTTGTACCTATAGAAACAGGTTTAGGTCTATGTTCAGAAAGGCTAAGCTGCAGCTTGGCTTATAGCTTGTTTTAGCTATAGTGTAGAGCAGAGTAACGTTGCACAAAAAATGAACACCTTCTTAGAGAGATAATTATAAGCTCTTGATGAATGATGTTGTGTGAGTTATCTGACAAGCGGATGCAATTTTTACAGTTATATTGTTTTGTTGCTTTTATCTCAGTGTTACAACATCCATTCCATAATAATTCTGAACGGGAGCATACAAAACCACGATCATCAACAATTAAAGCTTTACCTTGTATTGAGTTACGGCAATTAATTGATAAATCATTTGTTGAGTTAATTTCAGTTTTCGTTTGCCATATCAAAGGCTGATGTCTCTTAATTTCATATTCGTTTAGCTCTGATGAATCAAATGATATCGGTCCACCAATTCCAATTACATTAGTTAAAAAATAAGTTAATGATAATAAAAATATTAAGGCCAGAAATCTTCTTCGTCTAATTAAACGTAAAATTGCAGCATACCAAATTGTTTAATATTAATATATACAACTAATTTTCTTTTACATTCTATTTATGAAGATTAAATACTTAAAACTCTTATAACATGATTATATTTAAAATAATAAAAGAAGGGAACTTTTTAATTATTTTTCAAATCGAAAAACAAGAACTCTAAAACTAATTTTGTTTTTTATAAATTTTAGCGATAAAAACATCGCCTACTAAATATTGAAAAATTTTTAATTTAAATTAAAGCCACAGGCTCTCGTATTTTCTCTGTTTCTTCTGCCAAGGATATGTGGTTTAAGCTTAAGCACATTGGTGCGCTTGATTCTGAACCTGACATTTCTCTCCTGAGTGTGCAGGACCTAAATCGGCTAAACCGGAGCTTCTCATCAATAAATTCATATCTTCCCGTTTTTAAAGCCGATCTCATTCTGCCGATCTCATTCTGCCACATGTTCGTCCGCCGAATTCTGCCACATGTTCGTCATCTACTAAACTTCATTCTTATGCCATCATCCTTCCCTTGTGGTTGGAAGTTCTCTAATATTACGCCACTCCCCAAAGGAGCTACGAATGAGTTTCGACCAATTAGTATCCTTCCTACATTGTCTAAGGTTCTCGTGAGGCTCATCAATGATCAAATACTCGAACATGTTACTTCTAACAAGTTGTTGTCCGACCATCAATCTGGATTTAGGAAGCATTATAGTACTACTCACACGTTGGTTGATATATCTGACCGTTTACGCCGCAATAAGGCTGGTAAGGTGATTAGTCTTCTTCTCTTCCTAGACTTTAGTAAGGCCTTCGACTCCATCGATTATGCATTGCTGGTCTCCAAACTTAAATCCACGTTTTTTTCTCATTTAGTGCCTGTAACCTTGTTTTTTCTTACTTGTGCAATAGGTTCCAACGTGTTACTTCAGACATGTCTGCATCTAGTTCTTCTCCTAATCTCAAATATGTCCCTCAGGGTTCCATTTTGGGTCCTCTTCTTTTTTCGCTATTTATCAATGATATTACGTTCCTTCCCTGTCATTCGATGCTTCACCTCTTTGCCGATGACGTGCAGTTGCTCCATGCTTGTCCACGATTTGACATCCATCGCTGTTTTCTTGAAGCTAATGAAGCTAATGCTAATGCTGATCTCAAACTAATATCGGACTGGGCTGTCTCAAATAGGTTGATTCTTAACCCGCTTAAGTCGCAGGCCATGCTGTTTAATTGCCCTTCATCGCTCCATAATCATGGGCTCACTATCAAGACCGGTGATACTGTGATCCCTTTTGCTACACAGGTGAAGAATCTTGGCGTAATTTTTGATAGCGATCTTTCTTGGAGACCTCATATTAATTATGTCATTGGTAGAGTAGTTGTTACCTTAAGAAGGCTTAGTAGCCTGAATCATTTCCTGCCTGTGCATATTAAAAAACGACTTGCTCATGCACTTGTCATGCCATTGTTTGATTATGGTATTGAGGTCTATTCTAGCTGTACCCTGGATAATATAGGATTAATTAAGAAGTCCTTTTACTGGGTGGTGCGCTTCGTTTATGGTCTCAAAATTAGGCAACACGTCTCTGGCTTTGCTATAATGTTTATCGGCACATCATTTATTAAACGACCTTACGCAGGAGCTAAAGCGGTTCAAAAAGTCTATCTCTAGCTTTAGATCCAAGCTTTTTATCCTTATGAACTGCTCTGGCATAAGGCTGCTCGGGCCCAGTCTTAAAACCTGTATTTGTCACTATTGCTACCCTCTCCAATTTCCTTGCCTGCATGTTTTCTGTTTTTCTTCTTTTTCTGACGATGGTCTAGTAATATCTGCGTCGACGCTCCTTTTCCCCACTTCCTTCCTCCTTCCCTTCCTACCCTTAACTACCATTTCCCTCCTTCCTTATGTTATGGTAATCTTTTTTTTGACAACTACTAAACCAGTAAGCCTATAGTTAGCATCCCTATATTTGTCGTGTACATTTGTTAGCTATGAATTATCTAGAGGGGGTATGGCGGCTCATTCTGGCTCTGGTTTGAGGCTGTCGTTGATATGTTTTCTTAAATAGTTTTTTTCTTTTCTTTGGCTTAGTTATATTTTTTGTTATTCTGATATCACTTTGATATTATAATTCTAGTCCTTAGTTATGTATTATATACACGCATATATAGTTTATAGTCATGTTGTATAGTTAAGTATTTTTTTTCAGTATGGCTGTATGTATATATAGTTTATAGTCATGTATGTATAGCTTAAGTATAATTTTTTTATGGCTCCTGCTGTCAATTTGTTTTTCTTTCTGGGCAAAACATTGGGCCTTGGGCTGTTTGCCGTCATGTACAAAATAAAATAAATAACAAATAAATAAAAAATAAATAAAAATTGAATAAAACATTCTCAAAAATTATTCACTTTTTACGTTGGAAACCATCAATTACGAAGCAAAAATTAAATGTTCGAGTATTTGAAAGACAATATTTATTTCAATATAGGAGCAAGAACGATATTTTATTATTTTCACTCCTGTATTCAGGAGTGTTATATTTATTTTATTTTACTCGCTCTGAAAGGAGTAAAGGAGTGATATAAGGAGCGTTTTAAACTCCAACTCATATATTGCAAAAATCAAAAAATTTGTTTACTGAAGTGACAAACCGGAAGTTGAAATACAAAACTTTTAAAATACATGCTCTTAGCATATTTACCAAGTTTAATTAAAATCAATTTTTAGGAACTGATTTTATTGAAGTTTCAAATAAACAGGTTTTTGGGAGGCTCTCTACCACTTATCCTAATTTCGTACAAAAATTAATCAGTTCTTTTTTGTCACTTAAATCTCCAACTTTTGTCAAACTGAAATTAGTGGGTCCTCCGGGCGCCTATTTTTTGAAAGCTCAATAACATTTGGACCTGATAATCGACAATTCTGCATCCTAACTTCGGGTTTTTCACTTCCGGCAAATATTTTTTGCAGTTTTCTCAGTCTCAATTGACACTACAGTCTACAATGAAAAATGTTCTAACTAATGTTAGAAAATAATGATCAACTTTTGGAAGACATCGATCACAGTGGCGGGGTGGTCCACCATACAATTGCTGACTTTTTACAGTTTGTTTTAAAACATTGTTGGGAGCATAAAGACTTCGTTCATTAATCAATTTTGATGACACTTTGACAAAAGGTGGAGATTTAAATGACAAGGCTTTGATTAGTTTTTGGACGATATTAGGATAAGTATAAGTGGTAGGGGACCTTCCGAGCACCTGTTTATTTGAATTTTTAATAACATCAGTTCCTGATAATTGATTTTGATTAAACTTGGTAAATATGCTTAAAGTGTGATTTGTAACAGTTCTGCATTCTAACTTCTGATTTTACACTTCAGGTATAAATTTTTTTGCTTTTTCTATTCGTACAACAGAATTTATGTAAATCAAGATCAAAAATGCCAAATTTGAGACTTACTTGATTATTTGAGGCGAAGATCCAAATACATCAATAATGTGAACCATCTTTTGGATAAGCCAAACAGTTAACCACCCATTTTTACATTTAAACATACAATATATATACAATTAAAATATCAAAAACATACCGTTTGCTTCCTTGTGTCCATTTCATCTTTTAATATTATCTTTTTAATCGCTCGATTTTCAGATTGTCCAATTTGACTACTAGAATTCCTTTTTATATTAGTTATATTCCCATTATTCTCATCACTTGTCAAATTATCAAACACTTTAAATGGGTTATCATCAATATCATTTACACAAGTGGTTACTTTTTTACTGTTATCTGGCATAGCATTTTTCATTGCATTTTCATAACATGGGGTATCCTTTTCATTCGATAAATTAAGCCTTTCACATTCATATTGTAAGCTTTGTTTTTGAAGTTTAAGAAACATGTCAATATCTTCCATATTTTATTTTATATATATGTAATTTTCGTTTACATTAAAAGACTGTGCGCAAAATTAACCAACTGTTGAAATTATTTGTTTATTTTTTGAATTGTTTCACAAAAGTGGCTGTCATATTTTTAAGCACAGTTCACAATAGATCACAAACCATTTATTTTTTTTATACCAGATTATACGTTTCATCGAAATTTAAATGATGAGATAAAGATGTCAGGGCTAATATCACCATTTTTAATTTTTGATTTGATATTTTTTGTCATTCAAAATCTGTCGTTAAATCAATTTGAAAGTTTAAACTCTTTTCTCAATTTTCTGTAAAAGAGGAAAAGTTTTTGGAAATAAAATCATGAAAATTTATCAAAATATATTTCCAGTAAGGTTCTGAGTGGTTTTTCTTTTGTTTTATGACAAAATTTCTGGATAAAAAATGGTAAATATGAAAAAAAAATATATAAAAGGTTTCGATTGTATCCTTTTGTATGATTACTCGACGAAACAATTGGTAAACCGTGCGCAGAATAAAAAAAATGTATTATTGGGATATGTTAGAACACCGCGGTATCACGATTAATTAGACATGTTTTAACATGAATGACAAAACAGTTTGGTATGTATATTTTTTAAGCCCGTCTTATACGTAGGCTCGTTGATGTTACCGATGACTTGATTGCTTTTAACATCTTGAAGGAAGCAATTCGCAGTCTTTATATCTCTAGGTGGTGTTGTCATGAATAAGCTGTCATTTCAGGGATGCTGCTCTCTATGACAGGACCAAAGATATTGTTTGGTAAGTATTTCGTTATGTTCACGGACTGGCAATATGCTACATTCCTCGTGTAGGAGATCTCGGTGGGCCATCAAATGACATCCGTTAGCTGTACGCAAGACTGCGTTCTGTGTTATTTGTAACTTGTTCCAGTGGGCACCAGCGACTTGGGGTTTCCATATGGGACCAGCGTAATATATGAAAAGCCTTCATATTGCTTTATATGCTTTATATGCCTTATAAAAAAAATCGAAAGAATTCGATAGAAAACGATTTAAAACGAATAGTTTTCTATCGTTAGCTATTCGTTTCTATCGGATTTAATCATTTTAAACGTATAGAATATATCTGCCAGATAGAAAACGCAACGTAATCTATCGTAACCTATAGGATTTTTCAGTTTTCGGTTTCAATGGTTTTTCTACGATAGAATTTCTATCGTAGTTAATCGTTTTGAATCTGAAGATCACGATTGAAATTTTTTTTGGTGAAATTGAAAAAGTTTTGAATCGTTTTCTATCCGACATTACATATATAGCACCCCTCGTAACTTATCGTATTTTTCCGCCATCAGATTCCTATCCTATCGGTTTGAATCTGAAATTTACGATTGAAATTTTTTCAAGAAAAACAAACCAATCGGCATCTATCGTCACCTATGGGTTATTTCAGATTTGGTTTGAATGGGTTTTTTACAATAGAATTTTTATCGTTGTTAATCGTTCTGAATCTGAAGTTTTTGATTGGTAAAACCAAACAAGTTTTTAAACGTTTTCTATCGTACATTCCATATGTAACACCCAACGTAACCTATCGTATTTTTCCACCATCAGATTCCTATCGGTTTGAATCTGAAATTTACGACTGAAATTTTTTCAAGAAAAACAAACCAATCGGCATTTACCGTCACCTATGGGATATTACTTCGGTTTTGAAACAACCTAAGTATTGCATTCATGAGCCAAAGGTGAAATTCTTACCCTCACTTTTTTTGGCATTTCTCGACGTTTTAGGACCTACTGATTCTAAAAAAGCAACAAAAAAGTGTATGTCTGTCTGCCGGCCGGCCGTCACAACCGACGAAATCTAGAAAACGGCTGGACAGATTTCAAATTTTTTTTCTAAAAATACGTTTACTCAATGGGAAGAGCCGAAAGGACGATGTGTTCGTCGATAACTGTACCGGAAGTGTGTCAAAAAAATCGTCAAGTGTGTCAAAACAAGGAAATTTGCATATTTTTTGCTTAAAAAACGTTCATTTTAAGTGATTACGAATAGAAACATTGAATTTAAAGAAATCTTAATGGTTGGGATTGGTATGTGAGACCAAAATCTGGATTATTGCATTATAAGTTTGTCAAAAAAATGTTGTCAAGTGTGTCAAAAGAAAGGTTTTCATTTATTTTTTACTCAATTTTTTGGAAAAAATAAAATTAATTATTTGTATGACATAAAATTTTATTATTATTATTATAGAGAATTATTGCATTATAAGTTTGTCAAAAAATATTGTTGCCAAACATGTCAAAAAAATGATTTTCATTTACTTTTTTAGCTAATTTTTGGAAAAAAATTTAGCTGTTTGTACTTTGTATGACGTAAATGTGACATGGAAATTTTTGAATTTATTATAGTTTTTGAAATATTTTTGGAATTTTGAAAAAAGTTTCAATCTTTGATTTTGTAACAATTTTTGGAATATATTTAGAATTTTGGAAAAAGTTTGAATTTTTGAATTTTTAAGAATTTTTGGAATATGACTAGAATTTAGAAAAAGTTTAAATATTTGATTTTCTTTTAATTTTTGGAATAATTTTGGAATTTTGAAAAAAGTTTCAATTTTTGATTTTGTAATAATTTTTGCAATATTTTAAGAATTTTTGTAAAAAGTTTAATCTTTGGCTTTGTAATAATTTTCGGAATATTTTTAGAATTTTGGAAAAAGTTTGATTTTATTTAATTTTTACAATGGAATTTCGAAAGAAATATGAATTTGTGACTTTGTAATATTTTCTCGAAACGCTAAATGGAGAGGTTTTTGAGCAGTTTGCTGATTGTATCATCTTTTTTTTTTGTTTTAATCGGCGTTCATGCTCCATGTAGGAGCGTTGCCAGGCTAATCAGCTTTGAATATTCACCACGGTCATTCGCAACAGCGACATAATTACCATGGCAGCCGATTTTTTTAATGTCGTTTATTACGTCGGTCTCCCATTGCAGTCGTGGTCTACCTCGCGGTCGCCCACTTCTTTGGGGTACTAACGTACATTTTTCTAATCATTCCAGACTGTGAATCGGCTCGTAGAACATGCCCAAACCAAGCAATCCTATTAGAACGGATACAACCTATTATATCAGTACCCTCAAGAAGGTCTCTGATCTCAAAGTTATATCGGGTTCTATACTCTCCATCGTCTGTCTTAAGTGGACCAAAAACGTAGCGTATGGTCTTACGCTCAAATACAGATAAATGCGATTCGTCGTTTTGTGTAAGGGTCCACGTTTGTGACCATATATCACAACCGGTCTAATCAATGTCTTGTATAACTTTAGCTTGGTGTTAGTTGATACATACGGTGATCCAAGGAGAGGCTTAATTGATTGATTGATTGATTGATTGATTGGACTGTAGGACCAAGCACTAGGCGAGACTCCCGGATTACGGCCGGGCCACTTCCTACAGTCGTTTTACATATAACAATAGGTAAGGATAGGTAGGTAATTGTAAGTTAGGAGTGAACGACCCGGTTACAGACACCTGGCAAATCGTATCTAGCTACTACTGTTAGGAGACAATCACAAGGACAATCACTTATACATATAATCTGCAATCGCCAATCAGCAATCCCGTATCTAAAATTTCTCGCCTGCAATCTCCAGTCGGAAACCTGTTATTCATGTAATTTATTAGTATAATAGGATGATGACTAAATTGTAGTCCTCTGCACTCTCCAATCTGAATTCATGTTATTATATTTATGGTTAAAATTATTTATGGTTATTTATGGTTAAAAACATTTATATTATGTACATATATATAAAAAACA
>OY856186.1:421339542-421512507 GCA_963693315.1 Diogma glabrata
TTGTAGGCTTTGAGTATTAGCTGGATATTTGACTCCAATGTTTGTTTGTAGATACTTGACTCTTGAGTATATATTGTCCTTAAAAAAATTGTTGACTCCAGTGGTGGTTTTCTTCTTTTAATACATCTGTTGCTCTGCGAATTACTTCACTATCAATTAAATTATCGACAACTACGCAGATGAATGTTGATATGATTTCAATAGTATTAAGCCTCGTTGACACTAAGATAGTTTACCTCAGTTGGCTTTGATTTTCCAATCGAAAAGACAATTTTGCCTACGTAAAAAATAATTTAAAATATTATAATAAAAATACATTATAATTAAAATAATATAGTTATATAAACTACTATATTTCTAAATTTTTGGAATATATTATTAACATCGGTGAAGATAGCTTAAATTTGCATAGTTTAAAGGAATATTTTAACAGAGGACAAACCAACTAAACTGCAGTTTGGTGAAACCACAGTCAGTCTGCCACCCGGTAGCAGAATGGCGGGTATAAATATATCGAACCGTTTTTCGGTTTTGGAGAACTTAGAAGAGTTTCCAAAGCTAAATGAAAGGAAGAGAGTGAAAAGGGATGGTGGAGATGGAGTTTTAAATAACAAATTTTTCAACGCTAAAAATGAAGAGGACGAAAAATATTATATCATCAAACATTTGGGAGAGAACAAAACCTTTCATCAAGAGTCTGTTTTTTTTATTTCAAAAGCTTTAGATAGTATAACAAGCTATATTAAAGAAGTGTAAAAATTAAGAAGTGGTGATTTATTGATTCTAACCAGCAAGGAGCAAGGAGACCGTGCACTTCTTAAAGCTAAAATGTTAGGTGGAATAATTCCAATTGAGGTGAAAGAGCACGACTATTTGAATTCGTCAAAAGGAGTTATTTTTTGTGCGGAACTGAAGTACTTGTCAGAAGACGAGATATAAGTGGAACTGAAAGATGATTACAAGGTAACAAAAGTGCAAAAAATCACTAAAATGATAAACCAAAAGCGAGAGCCAACGCCGATGCATATTTTAACTTTTGGAACAATTAATAGACCTAAGGAAATTATAGCCGGTTTTGTTAAAGTTGAAGTTCGAATGTATGTACCAAACCCGCTGCGATGTTACAATTGTCAAAGGTTTGGTCATTCCAAAATACGCTGTAGTAGATCCCCAATTTGTGGTAAATGTGCTGAGGTGGAGGCAAAGGAACATGGAGAAGTGTGCACAAATATTAAGTGTGTTAATTGCGCCGGAAAACATATAAGTAGTAGCGGAGACTGTCCTATATTTCAAAGAGAAAAATACATTGAAAGTATTAGAGCCAGTGAGCGAGTGACATATCAACGGGCGAAGGAGATATATCTCAAGTCTCACCCAAATTTAGGAGTCAGCAGAGCCAATGAATATGCGGAACTTTTGCGTGAGCCAGAGAGAAATATTCAACAAAAGAAAATGGAATTAAACCATAACAGTACTTTAGGCCATCAATTACAGTTACAAGTTAAACAATTAAATGTATCTAAGCAAGGAGAACAACACAAAAAAACACCACAATAATTAAATTTAAACCAAACAAATATGCAATCACAACAAAAAACAAATCAGGAGACACCATTACCAAACAACAGAAAAGTATATATAAAACAGCATTCAGAACAACAAACACAACAACTATCAACACAACAACCATCAACATCAAAACAAGATTTACAAACAAATTTACAATTGGCGGATATTGAAGCAAACAAACAAACTACAACACAACAACAAAAGATAGCAAGCAATCATGAGAATATACAAACACAACTAAATCAAACAGATTTGGCTAATAACATTTTAGCGCAGGATAATACCAAAAAAGTGTTCCATAGGCGATCACTTTTAAATGATGTGGAGAGGGCAATTCTATGGGAAACCCTAGATATATGGTAGTTGAGTAAACTACTATTATGCCTTTTATCCCTATATTTCTACATTATTGGTATTTTTCACGATTACCAATTGTTGGAATTATAGGTTTAAGAATTTTTTTTAGTATTAATGTTTTATTTTTTCATATATGAAAAACTTGAAGGCACGATTCCAGTGAATGAGTGTATAAATGGAGAAATGAATGAGTAGATCGAAATAAATTCTCAAAGCATTTACGCTAAGCGTGATATGCTGCAGAACTATCTGACAAATACCAGTATGGATGTAGTGCTTGTAAGTAAAACATGGGAGCGTGCAAACAAGACTTTTCGAATGACTGGTTATAGATTTCTGTCTAAACCGAGAGGTGACGGATATGGTGGAGTTGCTATACTGGCTAAAACCAGTATTCGACTGCACAGTGTTCTTTTGCCTAATTTTGTGGAAGCTATTGCTGCACAAACGGAAAATTTGGACAGAAATCTATTACTTGTGAGTGTGTATGTACGCTGTGAATGCAGAAGAGAGAGAATGTGCCTTGAGAGATCTTGATTGCTTGTTTAAATGGGCAAGAGGAAAAAGTGATCTAATAATTGGTGGAGATATGCATGCGCATGCGCGAATGTGGGGATGTATGAGAAACTGTGTGAGAGGGACCCGGTTGAGTGGCCTTATTCAGAGTAGCGAAATGGTTATTCTGAATGATGGTAGACCAACTAGGTTAGCGAGAGTGGGCGGAATAGCTAGTGCAATCGATATCTCTTTGGTGTCGATTGACCTGGCTACCGAGATCACTTGGAATGTTAGTGAAGAGAATTTGGGTGTAGATCATTATATGATCGAATTGAATGTAAGAGATAACAGGCTCTATCGGGATAAAAGGGAATTAATGAATGAAAAGAAATGGGTGGAACGAACGAATGAACTTCTCACTGTGAATGATTTCGCTAATGCGGAGCAACTTGAGTGTGAAATAGAGAGAATGAACGAAATATGCGTTAAAACGGTTGATATGAAAGATATTCGAGTGAAAGCTTGGTGGAATAATGAGATCCAGTACTGGTATGAAAGGAAACGGATGGCTTTACGCAATTTTAACCGGTGCATTTGCACCGAAAACAGAATAACTCTGTCTAGAATGACAGCAAAGTTAAAGAAGGCCATCCGTAGTGCAAAAAGGAAGAGTTGGCGTAATTATGTGTCAGAAATGACACATAGGACGACTACACGGGATGTATGGCAAAAGTTCAATAGAGTGAGAGGAATGAAAGTTGGTGGAAGGAATGTGGTGTTCGATGACCGTGAAAAAGGGATTGAATTTATAAGAATGATGGATAACGTGGATAATAGCTTGAATGAGATTCTCCAGAATGATTATGGATGTGAAAGTGATGATATGAATGGCCCTTTTGAATGGAGTGAGTTCATGGAGGTACTAGACAACTCTAAGTCTACTACCCCAGAGACAAACAGAGTGAGTTATAGAATGATTCAGAAATTGGGCACGGAAGCAAAACAAAATTTGTTTTCTGTGCTCAATAATGCATGGATGGAAAACGAAATACCAGATAAATGGAAAGAAAGCAGAGTGGTTTCAATACTTAAGAAGGACAAAGATCCTGTATTGGCATCAAGTTATAGGGGTATATGTATGTTGAATGTTTTGATGAAATTGGTGAATGGTATGCTGAAAAGAAGGATTGATAGATTTGTGAATGAGAATAACTTGTTGCCAGAAACTACGTATGGTTTCAGAAAGAACCACTCTGCAGTAGAGTGTGTAGAAAAGTTTGTATGGGAAGTGAGAAAGGATAACAGAAAGATTGTAGCGTTATTTTTGGATGTTCAGAGGGCTTATGACTATGTGGTTCCGAGGAAGTTAAGCCAAGTTCTTACAGACTTGGGGTTTCCGAAGAAATGGATTGACTGGATATATGCGTTTATTAGTGAAAGGAGAATAGTTATGAATGGGAAATCTTTTAGATTGATTGAGGAGGTGAATTTAGGACTGCTGCAAGGTAGTAAAATATCACCGACTGTCTTCAATCTTCATACGCGAGAGATACACCAGATCAGCGATAGCGATCTAATCATCCTGCAGTTTGCAGATGATATCGTTATCGTTGCGAAGGGTAGATCTCCTGACGAAGCGATTCAGCGAACACAGCATGGTGTTAATCAGGTTGTGCTGAAGCTTAAGAGCTTAAACCTTAGAGTGAATGTGAGCAAATGTAATTGTATGAAATTTCGAATGGGACCACAAAGAGTGTTAGATATTAGAGTGGAGAATGATAGAATTGAACAAGTGGAATGTAGTTAAGTATTTGGGTATTTGGATCGATCGGCACATAAACTTTAAGAAACACATGGAGTTCCTGGCCGATGAGTGTAAAAAGAGACTGAATGTGATAAAAAGAGTGAGCAAACCGAAATGGGGAGCTCACCCTGGTGTGACTGACATGTTACGAAAGGCTTTAGTTTCCACAAAAATTGCGTATGGAATTGGAGTGTATGGTGATGGTTCTGTAGTTGGTTTTCGTAAGTTGATGAAAGTCGAGAATGAATGTGTGAGAGTGGTATTGGGGGCGATAAATTCGACTCCAATCCATTGTCTTTATTCGGAACTTGGTGATTCACCTCTTGATTATAAGAGAGAGTGGATCACAGTACGTGAGATAGTGAGAATGAAGACGAACCAAAATTAACTAATTGAGAAAATGTTGACAAGGTTACAGAGTCAGCCCCCTTTTAAGAAAACCTATAAGGCCTCCATTTTGAGCGAAAACTTTAACCAGTTTTCTTCAATTGGAAACATTGGCCGGGGGGTGAAGCCTGCTAACCTTGTAGTGTGTTTGGAATTCGGGAAACTTAGTAAGAATGAAATGAATGAAACCATAGTTAAAAGACTGTGGTTGAGTGTGAAAGTGACGTATGATGCATATTTCGCTGTTTATACAAATGCTAGTGTAAATGAATATGGATGTGGAATAGGTGTGTTCGGGCCTGTGATTGACTATGAGAGTTCTGTGAAACTGGAAAACAGCATCTGTATAATGAATGCTGAATTGATAGGAATGTATGAAGGTATCAAGTTGGGAATAAATGAAAGGAAAAGGAGGACAGTAATATTCTCCGATTCCAAGAGTGGAATGATCTTGCTACAAAATGGTGGTGGTAGCCAAGGTAATGTGTATGTGGACATGATATATGCGCTACTGAAAGGAAATCAGTGTGAGGTGGATACCATGGAAATGGATACCATCGCATTGTCTGATCACTGGGAATGAAAGGGCTGAAAGCCATTGTGAATGAAAAGAAGGATGCAAGGCATGTCCTTAGGATGTTTCAGCAAATGATCTGGCATAAATGGGAGTGTGAATATGAGAATAAAAGTCAAGTGAAAGGCCAAAAGTACAGAGAGCTAGTGAGTATTCCTTTGAGAAAACCTTATTATAAGGGCCTCAAGGGAAGTACTAGAATGATAAGAACGGTTGAAAGGATACGAATGAATCATGGCAATTGGAAGGAATGCTTGTTCAAACGTCGTCTGAATGGGAGTAATTTGTGTGAAAGATGTTGTGTGGTGGAGGATATTGAGCATCTGATTCTGGTGTGCCCTAAGTACGACCAGATCAGATCGCAATTCAATACCCTCTCGAGTGGAAGACGATTGAATGAAATCTTAAAATTAGATAGCATGGGAATTAAAGATGTGTATGAGTTTATCAGAATGAGTTGAATAGAAGTGTGAAAGTGGTGTGGATGAGTCGATTTAAGAATGAGAATTTGTGTGAATGGACAAGTTTTTATTTATGTTAAAAGGAAATTTTTTGACATTGTTACTAACACTATTCTGTTTAACACTATTTTTGTTTCTTTTTGGTATATCCTTATTGGATACATATTAACTTTTATTTTTACGTATTATTTATTTATTTTTTGGAGACTCGCATTTTATGTATTTTATTTTTCTATTTAATTTGTGAAATTTGTAATTAGTTTGTGAACTTGCAATTGATGGGCGATATGGCTCCTTAAAGGAGCTAAGCCATAAATAAAAGAAAAAAAAAATAGATAGTTTACAAACTGCAAGTTGGCGAATTTAAAAGCTAACGAGTGGATTGTAAAGTAGCCAACCAAACCAATCACCTTTTTCGGTAGATGTGCTAGTTAGATTGTGAACATGATTACTCTAGGCGAGATTGTAAACTATGTTAGTGTCATCGAGGCTTTAAATAAATTTGAAGAATGAAATAATCACGTTGATTGTGGATTTGTGTTTATGTCAACTGAGTGTAGGTGTTTATATCAACTCAGCCGATTTAGTTTTTTTTCTTCAATCTGTTGTCCAATATGGTGATTTGAAAAATTTCTGGAGGTCACTGAATTTTAAGTGCAACAAAAAATTTATTTTCATGTATTTTTCTTATAAAACGTTTACATACCTGATAAAAAATGAAAATCCTGACACTAATAATAATAAAAAATCCTTTCTTTGTATAAAATCTTCTTAACATTAATTTTTATTATTCCTTAAAAAATTAATTAATATTATATTCACATATTTTGTTTAAAATTCTTAAAATACTTAAAACTAATAAAATAAAATTGAATTATGTTAATTTTATTAAGAATAGATTAAAAAAAACATTCAAAATTAACTAAAATTTCTGGTACAAAGTTACAAAGACGGAAAATATATGTTTGGAAATATATGTTTATGGTTATGAGTGAGTGATTATGAGTTTAGCTAAATTTAACTATCTCATTTTTTTATCTAGAGAACTTTTATTGATTTAAATGGATTTATTTTATTTGGTTTATTTGTTGAGTATATTATCTTAAATATGTTAAAAGTGTTCAATTGGCGGTAAGTGATGTCCACATTTTGGGAAGTTTGGCGGCACTGGTGGTAAATCGGATTGTGTACCGACGTGTATCACTAAATTCATACCAATAATAATATGAAATTGAAAATGGCAATGGAATAACCAATATCCTGGATTGTTAGCCCTAAATCTTAATACTACATATCCATTATTTGGAACTGCTATCGTATCTTTTAGCGGTGGTTTTGAAAATTCACGATGTAATAATCCTCGACGATCCAAATCGAGAGCGTGCTTTAAGTTTATTTTTTTAACATTGACATCAGGTGATCGTCCCATACCAATCACGTTAAATGATTGTCCATGTAAATGGAACGGATGGCTTAAATTTGGCTGTTGTACTTCGTCAACTAATACAACTTCTACTACGGCATTTAATGGAATATCAACAGTATGTGTACACATACAATTTGGTCCACAATCTGGTGGTCGATTATCACCGTTACAAAACTGTTCTGGTGGTATATCATCGATTTGCGAGATCATAGGTGATGGCGGTGATGTAAATGATATTTCATCAATCAATGAAATTAAATGATCAGCTCCGGGTGCAACTATAAAAGAAAAATATAATTAATTATAAATTTTTATAAAAATTAAAGTAACAAAATCTTTACCTAAATATCGATTGTATGTGTTCGGGTGGAATAAATTCTCTGGAGTATAGAAATAAAACCGAAATGGCAAAAATATTTTTATATCAGGCCTTTCTCCTAAAACGCTTTCATCGACAATATTTGCATTTTTCATATTACTAACACAGACTGCATCAGGTCTTTTAACATTACAAACAGCATCCAATGGATTTAAAACCTTTAGAAAAACAAAATATGTTATTAGAATATGATATTGACTATTATGTATTCTATAAATTCCTGAAAACTATATAATTTTCATGTATGACTACAATATACACATAACAAGGTAATTTGATATACAGAGGAAATATAAATAGTAAAACTTACGCTAATTATTTATATAAACATATAACGAGTTGAAGGACATAGAAAAATTTGTGTTTTGAAAGCAGCATGTATGATTTTGATGTAGGATGAATTAGTTTTTAATTGTTTAGTTGGAATTTTGAAATGTTTGTTATATAGTTAATTTGATTTTTTAAAATGGAAAAAAATGTTTTAGGATATTGATAAAAATTCTGCAGAGATGAAATTGTTATGTTATGCATGAAAAGTCTCTGTGTTTTTATAATTTTACGGTGGTTCCTTGTCTTGAAGTGTTTATTTATTCATTGTCCTGTTTTGTTAATATTTGTGTTTTTAAACCAACTACGGTTATTGCAACATGAACGGAAAATTAATATTTTACACTTATCGCATTTTAATCAGAAGTGTCTCAGTTTCACTAAATCTTTATCGTGGGCTAAATACCTATAACAATATAAAATGTTGTTAATAATTTGACTTGAATTTGGTAAAATTAAATTTAATTACCACATTCATTGAAATAATTATCATATTTTACTGAAACTTTTAATTTTAATCAAATTTAAAAAAAATATTTGTGTATATATATCTAAAACAACTAACCAAACCAAGAAGGTATTATTTATTTTACAAAAAAATTATCTAGGTTTAGTTAAACATCAAACGTGAATCACTATAATACTGAATGTTTTGAAAACTGCTAGGTTGAAACTAACTATTTTGATTCAAACTTTAAAGACATTAAAGACAAACTTCAAAGCATGCAGAATCATAAAAAATGCAAATTTTGTGCAATTAATAATTTAACAATTACATTTTTTTTCTTTTCTGAAAATAACATAATATCATGCTGCAGTGGTTTATGATTCTGAGTATCAATTAAATCTTTCTGATTAAATTACGAAAGCTTGTGTTATTGCAATACGTATTGAGTTTGCTTTAATGCAATAGTGAATTATTTATTTGAAAGTGGTTTACATAAAAGTTGCATGTCCGTTTTCAATTCTAGCATAGCTGCAATAAATCCTAGCATAGCTGCAACAAATTTTAAGAACATTATATTATAGTCCCAAGCCTAGACATCGGTCGAATAGAGCAAACCGTTAGCTTATTAAATTTGTTGGTGTGTCAATTTGTAGTCCTGGTCACTTGTAAAGTAATTCTTGTATGCATTTGTAGATTTTATAAAGTGTGAACATTATTAAATGGCAAATATGTAAATGTGTGTTCATTGTGCTATGATTGTAAATCTAAAAAAATAGTGCTATCTATCTACAAAATAGTGTAAATTGGTCAAAAATACTTTGCAATCAATCTGTTTTTATATATACATTATTAAACCTGTACATATTTTTGAATAAATACCAAAAAGAGTCTGTTACAATTTACAACATTACCTAAAAGCTTTTATCAAAACCTAAAAATCAAAAAATACAATTAATTAATTTCAAAGTTATGTTTTTAAATAAAAATATGTTGCACTTAATTTATTACTTTTTACAATAATTTTCTTTATTATGTCTTATTTTTTTATTTTGTTTAATAAAACTATATATTTTCTTTTATTGTTTTAATATTTTATAGTTTTTGTATTTATTTTAAATAATAAATTAAATTTTTAAAATGGTTTTCTGTGTTTTAAATATGTTTATGAATTTTGATTAAACAATTTTGGTATAAATTTATGTATGATTGTATTTTTACAAAATATGATTTAATTTATTTACAACATGTTACACGGACATTCATATAATATAATACTTTAATATTTTTAAAATGTATAGTGATATAAATAATGAATTAAAGTAATTACATGAATCCCAAAATAGAGTTAAAATTTATTGATTGATTTTGTTTATTTTATGTATGAAATATGAATTCTACGTATGAATTTACACAGAAAAATATCCTATGTTAGATCAGTAACGAAGAGCTAACATATGATTTTGACTTTCATTTAATCTTTTTGATTGAATAAATTATTTTCGTAATGAAATGCTGGAAGAGATTAAGATTGATTTATTTGAAAGGTTAGAAAATAGGCAAGATTGAAGGCAAGAAATTTTTTGTTAAATTAAAAAAAAAAACTTAAGAAAGCACCAAAAGAATATAAAAAAAAATTAAATATAATATAACTTAATATCATAAAATTTCAATATTAAAAAACAATATATGGCGGTTATAATTTTTTGTTTGTTCGTGTAATGAATTAAAAGTGAAATGAAATATGAAAAATAATCGAAAGAAAGAAATAATAAACAAATATATAATAATAATAAAACCACCTGTAATTTAATATTGTAATATTGTTATGCAATAATAATTATGAGTATTGTATGTATATCGTTTTATCTATATATGTATAATTATTATTAATAATTACTTAATGGGTGTAGTAATGTAATAAATATCTTACATGATTTTTAAAAATTAAAAACAAAGATGAAAAATAAAATAAAAATTTATATACAAGAAAAACAATTAAATTATATTCCAAATGGTATAATAATTTTCTTATAATTTCTACATTGACGTTTGTTTAAAATTACTTACAAGTTGTTTTCGATAATTATAAAACGTTTGTACTATCATTCATTAATTTATATTGGGTCTAGCTAGATAATAATTCGATTTTTTAAATCAATTTTAACATATCGTCAGATGTAGTGTTATAAAAAATTAATATCCAGTAAAAAAAAACGGAAATGAAAATGAAAATTGAATATTATTTTATGATGAAATTAATAACTGAACCTAAAAGGAAATAATTATTATGTATGTATGTATGTTAAAGTCTGTACGATGGAACCTATTTCCGACTTAGTTAACAATTATTATGAAATATTAATCAATGATTTTTGTTTTATTATTTTCTCAGTTCTAAAATTAAGAGGAAAATTTTTCATTAAAAATATATTAAAAATATATATTATATCGATCGTTCACTTTGAAAAATTATCATATTTAAATAAATAAATAAAGAAATTTTATTTATTTCTTTATTTATTTATTATAATATTTAATTTTTTGTCTTCTTTTATAATTTATTACGAAATAAAATTAAGTTTAATATAATTATAAAAAAAAAATTAAATTTAAAATTAAATGAATTTATAATAATTTATTTTTTTTAATTGATTCTTAAAAAGTTGGTATAGGCGGTACGTGATCACCACATGTTGGGAAGCCTGGTGGAATTGGAGGTAAATCAGCTTGGGTACCGACTTGTAAAATCAAGTTCATTCCTATTACTATGTGGAATAAGAAATGACAATGGAAGAACCAAGAACCTAAAAACAAAAAAAAAATAATAAAAAATTATTTTAGCATTGAATCAGGTATTTCGCTTTCTTTTTGATTGTAAATTAATTTAACCGTGAATTTGTTTTTTTTATTATATAACAAACACATTTTTGTGTTAGTTATTATTATTGATTTCTAAAAATTAATTAAGTTGTAACATAACATCATGCATTGATTTGTTTGTTGATTGAAACAATTTTGGAAGGCTAATATTAAGAATTTATAAAAGAAATTTCATTAAGTTCAATTCTACTTAAATATAATTTAATGAAATAATAATCAACATATTCCATTTTATATTTCATATTTGTGCTACGATTAAAGACGCTTGTTTTAATTAATTTGATTGTTTTTCTTAAAGAAAATTTATCAATCAAATTTTGTTTATGTAATATTTAATACATCATAAAATTGTATCTCAAATTGTTGAAAAATTTCATAAAACTTAATTTGCGTTATGTATAAGAAAAAAACAATCAACGTTTTTAATGAATAATCGAATTTTTGATTTTGTTGTTATATTTCATTAAAATTTTTGAAAGTAAATATTGGTGGTTAGCCTTGCTTGCTTAAATAATTTGGCTATTCTTTGTTATACAGTTGAATAATCATATGACACAAAATCGATCTTGTAGTCGTTGTATTGTTTCATGTGTATGATTATGTATCCATTTGGATTAGTAGGATTCAATAAACTGATTATTAGTTTTTAATTCGATCAAACCATGGCTGAAAGTTCTATGTTTTAACACACGCGGATATAAGTAGGGTAGGTATATAAGGACTATTATTTTTTTAAGTCAATTTCGTGAATATAATTCAATCAAAATAAATGTTTGGTAATGAAATTTAAGAAAAAAATATTAGTTTCGTTGATTCGTGACTGGTTTCTTGAGTTTAATTATTTTTATATTCATTTTACATACCTGGATTATCAGCACGAAATCTGAATATAACATATCCATTATTTGGTACAGCGATTGTATCTTTTAATGGTGGTAAATTGTACTGACGATGAAGTAAACCTCGACGATCCAAATCAAGAGCATGTTTTAAATTAATTTTTTTAACGTTTGAATCGGGTGATCTACCGATACCAATTACATTGTATGCATACCCATGTAAATGGAATGGATGACTAAGATTTGGTTGTTGGACTAAAAAAAATTTATATTAATACTATTCGGTTTCAAAATTACTTGTTCAAAATACCTTCATCAACGAGAACTACTTCAACAACAGCATTTAATGGGATATCAATTTTGTGTGTACACATGCAATTTGCTCCACAGTCAGCTGGACGGTTATCACCATTACAAAACTGTTCGGGATTTATTTCATCATATTGTGATAATAACGGTGCAGGTGGTGATAAATATGAAATTTCATCGATAAGTGATATAACATGGTCTCCAGTTGGCGCAACTAAAATGTAAAATTCGAATTAATTTAATGAAAAATTTAGTTAATTTGTATTATATAAAAGTTATATCAAACCCAAGTATCTGTTGTATGTATTAGGCTGGAATAACTCTTCTGGACGATATAAATAAAATCTAAATGGTAAGAAAATTTTAACATCTGGTTTCTCTTGTAAAATTCCTCTATCAACTTCTCTGGCATTTTTCAACTGACTAACACATATAGCATCATCACGTTGTATATTACATTGAGCATCTAACGGATTCATTACCTAATTTTTGTTTGTGATTTGATAAAATCAAATTTTTATTAAATTTTATTTTTTTTTTTAAATTAATTTTTTAATTATTCATTTAAAGTTTTTCTAATTTTCCTTCAAATCAAAAAGCTGCGAGAATGGGATAAAGTCTATTAATAATTAAAAAATTCTAAATATTATAATAAATATATCAAAATTATTTACACAATATTTAATTTGTACATTTATAAATAAAAGAGATAAAATTCACATAATAAATCGCGAATTTATCTAGTTTAAAGCGTTTTTTACAATTTGGTTGGGTTTTCTGACGACAATATTTTAAGCTCTTAATTTAATTGAATTGTTTTCTTTTTTTTTCTATGAGTAAAAGGGTCAATTACAGTCAGAAGCTTGTTTTACCTTATATATCAATTAACAATTTTCAAGTAAGTTAGGAACTTTTTTTGTCACCTCGAGACTTAGGAGTCGCAAACACATGGTTTAATTTCATTTCGGTAGATATTGAAAAAGCTCAATGGCTCACATGAGAACGACAACTGAACTTTTAAACTTTTTTTTTTGTATAGAGAACTTATTAAATGGAGGTAAACAAAGGCATGAATTAAAGTTATTTAGGGACAAAATCCTAGGTCTTCTGTAATTCGTTATTTTTTGTTAATATTTTTGTAATATATATTAGTATTGTTGTGTTAACACCTGTCACAAATTAAAACAGTATTATTATCTACTTACCAGACATAGTTTACTACAGTTATAACTAAGAAGTTCATATATTAAAATATTAAACTTAAATATTTCACTTTTAACTAACAGAAAAACGAACTAAAATTTTTGAATAATTTTTAAAGGAAGCTTTAATATATACTTCACAAAGAAAAATGCTCAAATTTTTACCTAAATAACCGATTTTAAAACAATTCTATATGCCAATGGTTCTTATATTCGTTTGTTCTGTTTTGATAATGCTGAGTATAACTTTACAAAACGTGTGAAAGAACTAAAATAACGGATTCTAAATTATTATCTAAGTAATCGAGTATCGTCAAAGCTAAGCCCGTAGTTCGTCTCGAGGGAAAACGATGAGAACGTTTTAACCTAAATATAAACATGAATATGTTCAGTCCTTTGTTGTTTTGTCAGAAAAGCTAATGATTTCCTGTAAGCGAAATAGACGTTAAACAATTTTGAAAATTATGCCATTTTTTTTTTGTTTCCGTTGTATATAAATCCGTTGAATTGTATATACCAGTTGTATTCAAACCGTTAATTTGAATAAAGTTAAGTCTTAAGCCAATGTCAATTCAATTAAATGCAAATTTCTAAGATTATCGTCAAAAATTAAAATAAAAATAATTACAAAATATATATCTAAATATACATAAATAGAAATATTTACACGAATTTGAAGAAAATAAAAGTGTATGATACACGATAAAAGTTAAATTTGAAATTAAAGTTTATTAACTTACCACACCCTGTGGAATACCAACATCATATGTTGGTGTTTGGGATGTTGGTTGATATGGTCCACGTGCATATCGTAAAATACCTAATTGTTGCGCTCGTTTAATACCACATTCCCCTAAACCTCTTAATTGGATCCAATAAGCTCCAACTGGTTGATCAGCATTGATAACATAATCGTAACGTTCACCTATTAAATATTTATTCAATGGATTACTTAACCTTGATTGTTTATGTTTTGTTTTCATTTAAAGTATTTAAAGACATTAAGTTGGACACTAATAAGAGAAGTAGATTGTGTTAGAATAATATAGTTATGACCATGTCTCATTAAAAAATGACTGACGTATGACAAATCGTTTCAGAGTTAAATTAATTAAAGATTGAAATTATTTTTGCTTTGAGAATTGTCATTTTGTGTTACATTTATATAGAGAAGCATGAAAGCTTTTTAAATGGAATAAAGTAATATTAGCTAGCGGGAACTAATGCTGCTGTAATCAAACGTTGTTATGAAAAATAATTAAATTTGCAAGGTTAGATTATTTAAGAGATATAATATTATAGGATATAGTAATTGATATTAAAACCTGTACTGATTTATCATTCTGAAAGATAAGAAATGTTAAGTTTAATTCCATTCACCTACAATATTCTTGACACGTTTTGCAAACAATTGCATCTAAATAACTTTTACTTTTTCCGAAAATAATAAAATTTTTTTTAATGAAATTATATCAAAATTTAATTGCTCGTTTCATTTTCTTGCTTTAAATATCAAAATTTTCCCTTAAGCAAGTATTACTACGTGTAGTTTTATTATTAATGACCAACTAACCAACCTTCATATACGGCATACCCATATTTTAATTGTAACAAAAAAAATTATTTTAAAATATCAACTAAATTTTGGATACCCTCGTGATAATTAGCTTAAAAAATATAGATCCTAATAAAATCTCCACACAACGTCCTCGTATTAAATTTGATTTGTCACAAAATATAATTGAATTATATTTGATGTATATAATAAATATATTCTTGTTCAACTATATATTGTGTAACGAATGAATTTATATTATTAACTAAATCAAAAAAGTATTATCTTAAAATCATAGTTCAATTTCAAGGAAATTGTTGAGCTTTTTTCTTTCTATAAATAACAAAGAAATACAAAAACAACTATGTATAGTAATTTAACTGCATTGATCACAATGATAGCGCGCGCAAACAATTCATCTTTTTATTTTATAGTTGAATTGGTACGAGAAGTTTTTTTATGCTATCTAATTTTAATAATATTCAATCAATAAGAAAATATATCTTATAAAATTTTTAAAATCATACCTGAGAATGAGATAATTGTGTTTACATTGACTGGGTGTACTGGTTCACCGTCAGCTGCGATGACAGTTAAAGTATGTCCTTCGATTGTAATTTGTGCTGGACAAACTGAAGCAAATGCATTAATCATTCTAAAACGATAACGACGTCCGGGTGTGACTGTAAATATTTCTAATGGTGTATTTGTCATAAAACCAGTATTTGGATCTCTAAATTGTCCTTTTCCATTAATTAAAAGTGATTCTGGATCTTGTCCTGTATTTACAGCTAAACGACCTGGATACCTCTCAGCAGCATCTTCATGTAACCAATCACTGATTAATATAATATGTGTGGTTAAATCAAAATCATATAAATGGGAGTTAGGATCACGTGATGGTGGTTGCCGTACAATAATTGAACCATATAAACCATCTAATTTTTGTAAACCGGTATGTGAATGCCAGAAATGAGTACCTGCATTTCCTGTCCATTGATACCTGTGTTCGAAAGAAAATGAATTATTGTTCTACTTTTCATGTAAACATGTATGTATTTTTTAATTGCCTGAATGTGTTTCCTTGTTGAATTGGACATTGTGTTACGAATGGAACACCATCATAATATTGTGTTCCTCTTTGCCATATTCCATGCCAATGAATTGTTACTTCCATACCTTCCATATGATTTTCAACGTCAATTACTACTCGATCATTTTCACAAACTTGAATACTTGGACCTGGTATCATTCTGTTTGCTGTTAAAATTCCTCTTTCAACACCATCAGCTAAAACACATTGACAATGCGACCAAACTGTATTTGTTGCATTTGGGGTACATACTTGGCAAGCGCTGAAAATTTAATTATATTAAATAAATGTTGTTAGTTAATGGTTTCCATTTGTAATATATGTTTTTATATAAATTGTTATAGATTGATATTGCATCCTATATATTATAAGCTCATTGATCATCTTTTCCATTCTATTTATATAGTTCTATGGCAAATGTTATATCGAAAACTAAATACAAAATGGTTACACGTTTTAGAAAAGTTTTCTGTAATTTTGGTTATAATAAAAATCATCTGTCAGTTTTAAACTAAATAAGTGTTTTCATTAAATTGCAATCTACCGATAAAACAGTTGGCGTCGAGAAAAGGAGTAAAAACCCCGTTTTAATTGTAGATGATTTAGGATTTATAATTGCTGTTTCAAAAACAAACAAAAAAATACCAGTTTGTTTCTACTGCGAAACAAATGCTGCTTTCTTCTGAATAAGATCATCAAGTTATTAATCCTGAAAATATCAATTGTTGTTGCTGCTGCTTAAATGACGCCGTTACAAGTTACCATCGAATCATTTGATAAAACTAAACATAAATGGGCCAGGTAGATTGATAGATTAGAAAGTGCGTTAATGGTATCTGAGGTAAAAGATGAAAATATGATCTACATTACATTATCTACATTACATGGGATCCGAAGTATATGACATTTTATGTGATAAATTGGCTCCCGCGGTACCGAGTAAAAAATAAATATGCTGAAATAGTGGAACTTTTACGAAATTATTTTGATCCTGAGCCGTTAGAGCTAGTGGAAAATATTCGTTTATATACGTGTATTTACGAAATCAAAAAGAAGCGGAATCCGTAGACGAATTTATGGTAGCATTAAGGAAATTATCAATCCTGATACAGCGCTTCGCAACCAGTTTGTTTTTAGATTGAGGTATAATAAAATACAAAATCGTTTGCTGGAGGTAAAAATCTTACAATGGAAAAAGCTCTTGAAACAGCTTTGGCGATGGAATTATCTGCAAAAAGTGGTGCGGAAATACATAATCAAAAGAATCCAGTTAAAAATATAATACATTTTTCAAAAAATAAGGCAAGTCATTGGAAAGTTCTTCAGGTAAATATATGTGTAATTTTTCAAATAGTAATGCAAAAGTGTCAGATAAAAAGAATTCGTGTTTCCGCTGTGAGGATGAGACCCATTTAGCTAACAAATGTCCGTATATAAATTTTAAATGTAAATATTGTTCAAAATCGGGACATTTACAGCGGGTGTGTCTCAAATTCAAAGCGGAAAATAAAAATAATACTAATTATGTAGAAGACACTGAAACTGATGATAATTTAGATAGTGAACTAGCTGGATTGTGAACTAGTTAGTTATTGTAATAACAAAATCAATGTTTTAGGTTACATTGACGTACAACTTGTATTGGATTGGAAATACTTGCTGTTTGAAATTATATATCGTAGATTCTGATAGACATCCGTTACTCGGGCGAGAATGGCTACGACATATAAAAATAAATTTGAATAATATTTTCTACGAAATCACGTCAAATTCGGTTTGTACTCTTCAATTACCACCTGAAAAATCCCAAAGTGAAACCAAATTAAAAATTTTATTAAAAAAGTACGAAAATTTATTCGAAGATTCGATCGGTAATATTAGTGGCGTCAAAGCCAAATTAAATTTGAAACCCGATTGCATTCCTTCTTTCTACAAAGCTAGACCTGTTCCGTTTTCAATTCGACCCCTAGTGGAGAATGAGATAGATAATATTGTAGAAAATGGTATTTTAGAAAAAGTCGATAGTAAATGAGCTACGCACGTAGTACCAGTTCCTAAAATGGGAAATAAAATTAGACTTTGTGGCGGCTACAAAATAACTGTCAATTCTAATTTAATCGTGGACGAACATCCGTTGCCTACGATCGAAGAACTGTTCTCTACTATGGCTGGAGGTGAAAATTTTTCGAAAATTGACCTCACGAAGGCCTACTTGCCTCACTTTGAACACTCACAAAGGTTTATATAGACCGACTAGACTCATGTACGATGTTGCTTCAGGGTATTAAAGGTATTTGCGTTTTTATTGACGATATAAAAATTACAGGCCCAGATGATGCTACTCATTTGGATCGATTAAATGAAGCATTGAAACAATATGCGTGTTAACATAGATGAATGTCAATTTTTTGCTAAAGAAATTGAATATTGCGGGTACATTATAAATAAAAGCGAAATTCATAAAATAAAATAAAAGGTAGATGCCATACAAAAAATGCCTGAATCCGAAAATAAGGATCAAGTATGCATCCCAGACTTTAAGCGAAAAACAACAACAGTATAGTCAAATTGATAAGGAGGCATATGCCATTATATTTGGTATCAGTATTTTTATGGTAGGAAATTTACTCTTATTACAGATAATAAACCTCTGGTATAAATTTTCTCGCCTAAAAATGGTTTACCGACTATGTCCGCTATGCGGATGCAGCATTATGCTATATTTCTACAATCTTTTGATTACACCATTTGCTTCCGTAATACAAAAGAGCATGGGAATGCAGATGGCTTGTCTCGTTTACCTACAATCGACAAATATTCAAAAATCGAAGAAATCGATATTATTGAGGTGAACCAAATTGAAACCTTACCAATTACAGTACTGGAATTGAGTAAGGAAAGGTTAAAAGACAAAAATGTAATAAATTTAATCCAAGGATTAAAAAATGGACGTTTAGTAGAGTCGAAGGATCGATTTGGAATAGATCAACAAGAATTTAGTTTACAGCAAAGTTTACAGCCTTTTACGTGGGATTCGCGTATATATTCCAAAAACCTTGCCAGCTAAAGTTTTTAGAGGAACTTCACTCTACGCATTTCGGTAGCACTCGTATGAAACTGTACACCAGGGGATCCTGCTGGTGGGAGGGTATCGACAGAGATATCGAGGATACTGCTAAGAACTGCACTGAATGTTAAACTATAAAAGCTGATCCTACAAAGGTACCAGTACATTGTTGGGATCCTACTGCATTTGCATTTGAGCGATTTCACATTGATTACGCAGGACCGTATTTGGGAACATATTTTCTAATAGTTGTTGAAGTGTACTCTGAATGGCCGGAAGTAAGAGTACTTTCAAATATTACTATGGAAAGTACAATTCCTCATTTAAGAGAAATTTTTAGTACATTTGAAATTCCGACAGTGATCGTCTCAGATCTTGGAACAGAATTTACTTCTGATGAATTTGACAAATTTTTAAAAACGAATGGTGTCGTTCATAAAACAGGGGTACCATATCACCCTGCCACTAATGGTCAAGCAGAACGTTATGTGCAGACCATTAAACAAAAACTTAAAGCTCTCAAATGTGATAAAAAAGATTTAAATAAAGAATTGTGTAACATTCTGCTTACGTATAGGAAAACAATTCATCCTTCCACGGAAAAGTCTCCAACAATGTTAGTCTTTAATAGACAAATACGATTGAGAATGGTTTTAATGCTTCCTAACAAAAACAATATTTCACAGAAAAAATCAATAGATAAACTTCGAATGGTTCATTTAGATGATCGGGTCGCGGTTCGCGAATATATTGAAAGAACGGTAAAATGGAGATTTGAAAATGTGGTTGAAAAACAAGGTCAATTGCACTACATTGTTCGCCTTGACGATGGTAGAGAATGGAAAAAGCATATCGATCAAATACGTGCAATAGGTAACAATGTAGGTAATAATTATTTACAAGATCAATATTCAGATTTTAATGACTTTAACACTACTAATACCGATATTGTCGCTACTAATACCGATAATGTTACAACCGGTAATGTTAATACCGATTATGTCAATACAAGTACTGACAATGTAACCTCAAACACGGCTATTACAAATACCGGAAATGAAAATTTACATAACAATTTTCAAGAAAAAGGAATTTCAAATCCGATAAATCAAATCACAAATGCAAAATACTAGCACGAGTAATTCAAATAATGAAATGACTAACGATGAAAGTGCTGGTGTTAGAAAATCAAACAGAATCAGAAAGCCAATAAATAAATTGGACTTGTAAATTTTAATATTAAACGAAAGTTATATGTAATTATACTAAATTGAATTGTTTAATTATTTTAACAAAAAAACAATTATAACTTTGTTTTAAACAATTTCTATTTGTTACTAGAACATGTAATTATTTTGTACAGGGTGGAGAAGTGTTATATATTGATATTGCATCCTATAAATTATAAGCTCATTGATCATCTTTTCCATTCTATTTATATAATTCTATGGCAAATGTCATGTCGAAAACTAAATACAAAATGGTTACACGTTTTAGAAAAGTTCTCTGTAATTTTGGTTATAATAAAAATCATCTGCAACTTTTAAACTAAATAAGTGTTTCCATTAAATTGCAATCTACCGATACAACATAAATATATAAATATCTTTATTTAAATATGGGACCATGTAAAAGTGAAAACGGCGAATTTTGAATTCTCTTTAATTTAGGATTGGTTTTAGCGCTCTTTTGGCTTTATTCTTTCGAGAAAGCGATCTTCAACATTAATATGACCTGATTAGGATACTGGTTGCGATTCGGAAATCTTGTTGTTGTCCTTAATCGCTTAGGTTTGTATTAAATGCTTGAACGCAATTAACATCCAATCGGATATCTCATAGTAAAATTGTTGCAGCTTGCCGTTAAATGCATGTTAAATTGGAAGCTCTGATACTAAAATATTATTATTATTATGTTTTTGTCAAAACACAACAGAGCAGTTGAAACATACAAACAAGCTTTGTTAGGAGACTAAACAAATTTTGAAAAAGTTATGATAATTTCGTTGCCCAGTCTAAACCCAGCTTTGAGCTTGCCATAGAGGAAATGCTAAGCAAAAAAACTGAATGATATTGTAACATGTCAAACTATTTATGACCGAGATTGAAAAAAATTAAGTGCTTCCGCGGACGGGTTAACAGGGCCATTGGAAGAAAAATGAGCTTTATGATGTAAAGATCGCTTGACGGATGACTGAAGTGCGTTTGGATTACATCACTTTATCAGAAAAGTGTTTGACAATATGAATCAAAAACATTTACCAGACGAAACCCCCTAACAAAACCAACAAAAAAAATAAAAATGGTTTACTACCTAGTACTAGGAATCTAGTTCTGACAGTCCCTCAAACCAGGAATTAATTGTCTTGCACAAATAACGTCTCAGAGCATATGATGCGTGTTTTAAATCACAGTGAGGGATCACATAATACGTGATACGTCGCAGACGAAAAAAAAGCATATTTTTGTGATTTTTTTGCGGCGACATGAGTAATATAATTTTATTAAATTTAATTGCATATTATTGTACAACTTTTGAAGTATGTCAGAAAAAATTATAATTAAAAATCCAGAGGCGCCTTGAAAAAAAGTGGTTTTGCGGTGAACATTATAACTCGTTACCGGATCATGTGAAACAAAAAAATTGATATGCGTTTTGAAGGTGATGCAGTTCTCGAGGTAATCAGGAAGAGTTTTTTTTTCTATTTTTTGCAGCACTTGAAAGTGAAAATCGCGATTTTAGCTCAAAAAATCGCGTTTAATTTGTTATTAAAAAATAGAAAAAAATAAAAAAAAAAACTCTTCCTGATTACCTGTTGATTTATGTGAAGAAGTAATGTTCAAATTTTCAAAAGGATCGGCTCAGTAGATTTTAAGTTCTAATGTTCACAAACTTCAAAAATGACGTTTTCGGGAAAATGGGGTCAAACGGCAACCCTGTTGAAACGCTGTAACTCCGTTAGTTTTACTCGGATTGACTTAAAATTTGTACACAGTATTCTCGACACATTGTTCATTCAGAAAAAAAAAATAAAAAAAAGTGCAAAAAAATAATTTTATAAAAACGGCGTTAACGAAAATTATCATATCAAATTCATTCAAAAACTTCAACGAGTTTCACCCGCTATGATTATAAAATTATTTTAATAATTATTTAGTTTATTTCTATTTCATTACTGACTGATAGGATAACCTAAATAATTTTCAAGCCTAATTTTATTTTAGCCTGTCTTCCCCTAATTCATTGTTTTTGTGTGCAACATTTTAAATGAAACTCGAGTAGTTTTTAATCGTCCTTAAGAACAGTTTTAAACCGGTCGTATAAGATGCCGATAATTTCCGTATCAGGAATATTAAAAAGACAAGTATTAAATTCTAGAGCCTTTTCATTATCAAATGCTTATTAAGCTCTTGGGTCGAATTCGAAGAAGGATAGAACGTCAGCGTATTTTAATTTACTTCAAATTTCTTCAAATCCCGACAGTTAAAATTACTTCGGTCTGAAAGACCTAAGTATTACATTCATGAGCCAAAAGTGAAATTCTTACCCCCACTTTTTACTTGAAATTCTTACCCCCACTTGAAATTCTTACCCCCACCGGCCGGCCGTCCGTCATTACCTACGCTGCAGGGAAAACCACTGGAGGGATTTCAAAAATTTTTTTTTCTAAAAATAGGTATACTCAAGGGACAGGTACGAAAGGACGCTGTGTTCGATAACTGTACCGGAAGTGTGTCAAAAAAATCATTATGTGTGTCAAAACTAGCAAATTTTCAAATTTTTGGCTTAAAAAACGTTCATTTTAAGTGATTACGAGTAGGAACATTAAATTTGGAGAAATCTTGATGGTCGGGATTGGTATGTGAGATCAAAAACTAGATTGTTGCATTATAAGTTTGTCAAAAAAAAGTTGTCAAGTGTGTCAAAAGAAAGATTTTTATTTATTTGCCTAATTTTTTGGAAAAAAATAAAATTAATTCTTTGTTTGAAATGAAGTTTTATTATCATTATTGAGAATTATGGCATTATAAGTTTGTCAAAAAAGTGTTGTCAAGTGTGTCAAAAGAAAGATTTTTATTTATTTTTTTACCCAATTTTTTGGAAAAAATAAAATTGTTTGAAATGAAATTTAATTATTATTATTGAGAATTATGGCATTATAAGTTTGTCAAAAAAATGTTGTCAAGTGTGTCAAAAGATTTTTATTTAGTATTTTACTTAATTTTTTGCAAAAAAAATAAAAGTGTTTGTTTGAAATGAATTTTATTATTATTATTGAGAATTAAGGCATTATAAGTTTGTCAAAAAATGCTGTCAAGTGTGTCAAAAGAAAGGTTTTTATTTATTTTTTACCCAATTTTTTTAGAAAAAAATAAAATTAATAGTTCGTATGACATGATATATTATTATTATTATTGAGAATTATGGCATTATAAGTTTGTCAAAAAATAATGTCAAGTGTGTCAAAAAATGATTTTCATTTATTTTGCTAGCCAATTTTTTGGGAAAAAAATGTAGCATTTTTTATGACGTAAATGTAATTTAAAATGAGATTGGACATGGAAATTTTTGAATTTGTTATACTTAGTTTTTGAAATATTTTTGGAATTTTGAAAAAGTTTGTATTTTTGATTTTGTAATAATTTTTGCAATAGTTTTAGAATTTCGGAAAAAGTTTTAATTTTTGATTTTGTAAGAATTTTTGAAATATTTTTAGAATTTTGAAAAATTTTTAATTTTTGATACTATAATAATTTTTGGAATTTTGAAAAAAGTTTCAATTTTTGATTTTGTAATAATTTTTGCAATGTTTTTAGAATTTTGGAAAAAGTTTGAATTTTTAAGAATTTTTGAAATATTATTGGAATTTAGAAAATATTTAAATATTTGATTTTATTCTAATATTTGGAATATTTTTGGCATTTTGAAAAAGATTGATTTTATTGGAATTTTGATTTATAATGTTCCGGCAACGTGTTGATGTTTCGTGTTAGTTTTGTAATAAATTTTTAAACAGAGATAAAAAATACTTGTACTTTAACAAAGAGTTATGTTTGATGTACATCGCTGCCCAAAACTAAAAACCATGTCCTCATAAAAGTTTTTTGCCGAAAACTATATCAAAATCCTTAACCCAGACCGAAGTTTTGATATCTCAGAGCTGTGAGATTTCAGCCCCTCCATATTTAATATTTCAATTTCTCAGATCTTACAAAGTTTTTTCATGTGATAAAGCATTAATTAATAGTAATTTTATAAACTTTACTTACGCTCCCAGCACTGTATAATATTCTAATGTAAAATGATAGTAGCATATTCTTGGTGGTTCACCTTCACGACATGCTCTAGCACATTCATCGGGTGCCGATAAATTTGGATTACGTCTTAATTCAGCTGTAGCTGAGCTTGTAAAATCTAAATGTCTAAACGGTGATTTTGGATTTGGATTTACAACTGATTGTAAATTTCCTGATAAACCTGGTCGTGGTATTGATGAGGATCCAAGACTACTAGGCCTTGGTATTCCACCCGATAATGATGGATGTGTTTGTACTAAGCCATGGGTGGCTGAGAAAAAATTTGGTGATACTGATGCATCAGATGGTGTTACATGCTGTCTCCACCACGACGCTGCTGTTGATTGATCTAATGTTTCGGCTGAAATAAAAATAAAAAAAATTAGTAATCATCTTTAGTTTATAGTTTTTGTTGTTATTATAACAATGAAAATATAAAACAACCGAATCAACCTAAACCTCATTCAGCACCCATTTAATAAATAATAGTAATAAATTTTAATAATATTAATTCTTGTATTTATTTAAAAAAAAATTATGCATTTTCTAAATGCAGTAATAATAATTATGCAATCAATTTTCTTACAAAATTGTTCTTTACTTATAAATTGAAGTTTTGTTTTAATTTCATGTTAAAATTTTCAGTAAGGCGTGGTTGAAGACAACAATAATAAGATTAATAATAAAAAATTGTAACAAAAAAACTTTGGTTGTGATTTTTTCGTGTTCAAGGTAGGTTCATTGAATCAAAAAGGAAGAAGGGTTTGGCTACAGTTCGTTAAAATATAGTATTTTAAATTTTATTGATATTTCAAATTTTGTTTATAATTGTGGTCACTGGTCAGTTGAATATTTAGTAATTTTGCTTTCTAATTTGTTTTTATCTTGAACAACAATTTAGGTTAAAGGTTGAATTGTGAAATAGCAAAATCTGCGTTTTAATTTCGGATGTTCGTTTTTGATTTTGTTGTTAACTCTAATCTCTATAGCTATACAATCAAAGGTTGTTTCCGGTTTTTAAAGTTAACATTTAATGCATGTGTTATTACAGTTTTAACAACAATTAAAAAAATGACGCAATTTTGTAGCCTATCATTTCCTCATAATAATTTTTTGCTTGAAATAGTTTAATGATCTAAATCGAATTACATTATTTATTACTGTAATAACCATAACATCTAAAATTTTTTTTTTAATTTATATGTAATATTTTAGTCAAATTATTTCCACAAGTTGCTAAAAAAGCATTTATACAAATAATTATGGTTATTAGTATTACTCAATTTGCTGTGTTAAATCTATTTATTCAGAAATTATATAAAAACAATATGAAATAATTTTCTTATTAAAACAATTTATTTTAAAATGACAACAATAAATTACTTTGGTGTATAATTTAATATCATCTCATAATAATCATTACAAATTAATACATTATGTGTTTTTAATTAGCTCTACTATTAGTGTTAATTTGTTGTTTTATTATTATATATATTGTTGTCTTATTATTATATGTAATTGAATGCGGAAATTATATGAAATAAATTACATTTGTTTTAAACCAATTTATAGTTATCATTTTGAGGTGTTGATTAAACATTTTGTAAGCTCTTAATTTTTAAGTGTTCGAAAATCATCAAACAATCTTAACATAGATCTCATATATACATAATTATTTTTCCAATCGAAATTTATAATAAAGAAATTGCTATTGGTGTGTGAATACTAAAAATAAAATAAAAACCTATTTCTCACCCTTTTCTTTAAATTTTAAATGCATTGCAACAATGTTGCATAAAATTAATTGTATTTATTAATATTTCATAATTTCAACATAAAGTATAATAATAGATGATGAGAGAAATGTTATAAATAATAAAAGAACATATTTTTCGTTTTAGATTTATTTTAAAAAAATATGATAAAATAACACAAAGTAGAAAAATTTATTATGTATTAATATTTTTTTCCGAATAATTCACATAAATTTATAACTGCTTTTATTGTTCCTTATGAGTATTACAAATTTTATAACTTTATAAACAAATGCAACAAACGTAGAAAATAAGCTTAACACGCAACTAATGAAAACGAAATTGATGCAAAATTGCTTTTATAATGAATGCATAATCTATATTCTATAATATATTTTTGATTTTATGTTGCTTTTGGGTCTTCTTTTGTAAGGTTTGTTACTCACATCTTAACAGTTATGGCCTATAGTTTAAGCCTTGTTCAAAATCCTGCAAAGGATGTTAATTACTATCCAGTATCAACAGAACAATTGTGATATAACTAAGCGGTAAAATAGTTAACTGATTTCAGTATCTTTTTTTCCAGTAACAAAACAACATCAATGCCCCGCCCCGTTTTCTTTTTTACTTTTCATATTTTTTTTAATTCTAAAAATCATTTAAAATTGCAATGCACATCGATAATTAATTAATTAATAAGTAGAGAAAATATTATTTTGAATGTAAATTGAAAATCAATCACAATAACACTTTGACAAGGTCGTGTTAAAGAAATTTCTGTTAAACTATATATTTTATAGTTTGATTAATTATTAAAACAATATTTTATTTTCATTTTTGTTGTGGCAAACTTAATTTATCTACGATTGAATGGAGATTTTTAATTGGAATTAAATAATCGGAAGGAAACAGACTGTTCATTGAATTTATATGCATGGAAATTGAAAAATGCATATTTTTAATTAAAATATTTTTATGATTGCATTGCTAACTGAATGAAAAAGAGAAATAAATCGATGTGCTCAAAATATCTTAATAATATGAGACGATAAAAGGAGTGGTGCAAAGTAGTGCAACCAGTAATAATAATTTTGAGAAACAGTATTTCACTAGAAAAAACGACAAATTTATCTTTTAGGGGGTTTTAGATAAAAAATTTAATTTGATTTTTATGTTTTTAGGGTTCCGTTTTTATACGGAACACTACTGGTGAGATTACGATGTGTTTTTGTGTTAAAATCGGTTATCTCATAAACTATAAATCCTATGGACCTGAAATTTAAGATACGTATAACACTAACCTCTCGAATGACGGATGACAGAAAAAATAAATAAAGTTCTTTCCGTTTGTTTTACGGGGATGTGAAGTAAGACCTTTAAGGGAGTACTTTTTTACCGAGTCAAGTGGGGTATTATATGAAAGGGCTTGGATTCAGTATCCCTTAAAAATGTATTTTAGAATTTTTTACTACACAGTTTTTTGAATTATTGTCAAACAATCATAGCGTTTTTCTCATGTTTTCTTACCCCACTTAGTGCCGAACCTATTTAATACAAAAAACTTCAACTTCAAAAACTGGGGGAAAACACCATTTAAAACCCAGTCATGTGAGATATCATATGAACGAGTACTTAATTCAAGAAACATTGTAATTATTTTTAGAATTTGGCAGTGCACAGTTTTTGAATTATTGTCAAACAAGTGCAACGAAAAGTTGGTCCCACCCCTTTGGTTTCGAGTTTAATTGACAGAAAAATTTGAAAAAATTCACAGAGAAAGGAAGTTTGATAAATTCTGAACGAGAACTATACTGAAGTATACATTAACATTAATTTTTTAGAATTTTACGGTGCACAGGTTTTGAATCATTGTCAAAAATTGCCCCCCTCCCTACGTTTCGACGTTGATTGACAGATAAATTTCAAAAAAATAGACAGAGATAGAAAATTTGATAAACCCTGAACTAAAACTATAGCGAAGTGCCACATATTTATTTTTCTGTATTTTCAGGGGGTGAGATTGAGGAAGAGTGAAAAAATCGTTTTTGATCCTAACAAGTGTGGAGGAAAGAGTACTTAATTTAAGAAATATTGTAAGCTTTTTTAGAATTTTGCGGTGCAAATTATCGGTGAATTATCGTCAATTATTATTGAATTGTTATTTGAATTAATAATGTATATTTTCCAATTTAAACCATTTACAAGTTGGTGTAATTGCATCTCTCCTAAACTGTTTTTGCTAATATTTAACGAGATTTAACATTTTGTGTATATTTGGATTAATTTTCAATTGACATTGCTAGTGACTATACGAGGAAAAAATAATTTTTATGCGCCTACGGTATGGCTATATAAAAAGTCTACAACACAACTTTATTTAAATTATTTTTGTCAGGATTCGCGGAACCCTACACTGAAAAAAAACATGTCCTATTTCCAATCGAAATGCAGTTGTCTCAACCTCACCGTGTGGTCAGATATGGCGAATCAAACTACGAAATTGCTTCAACAAATCTACAGTTATAAACCGATGAAGTTGAGACAATCACACGAAATATTTATGTGAAAATAAACTATAGTTCAATTAATATCAAATACTTAAACTTTAAAATGAAAAATTCATGATATAAGACCAAAAAAAATTTTTTTCAGGGAAATAGTTATTATCATTATTCAACTACTGTTATATTGGATATAACACTTTATATTTTAAATAAACCTTATTCTGTTGTTAGGAAAATATTATCGATCAACTATTATTATCCCAACCACGGTGAAATTGTTTGTAAATAATTTTTCTTTGCATGAATAATAAACTGCCAACTTCGAGATGAGGTTGTCATTACTTCAACTTTTTTTTCAGTGTAGACGAGCGAGTTTTATTCGCACTTGACCGACTTTTTTATATTTAAAAGGTTAAAAAATAAAATAAAAAATCGGCATTTAACATTCAACACAATCGGTATTTAAATATAATATAAATATATGGTTATGAATTATAATTCAAATTGAATTCAAGATTAAATAATATGTACATTAGGCTGGTCGTTAAAAACTAAATTTTCCGAGACGCCCTCGTCCTCTAGAAAAATTCTTTGGGGTCAAAAACCACAATGGCACTATTTTTTTTTTAAATCAAAAGAACACGTGCCGCAAAATCATCGAAGTTTATTTTTTGATAAAATTGTTAATATCTCATAACATATGTAAATGTCAAAAAAAATCACATGCTCATTTGTGTAGGAAATTTAATTCTCTACAAAAAGGTCCATCTCATTTTTTTCCTAAAACCTATATTTCTGAAGATATTTTGAAATAAAACTTGAAATTCTTCGAAACTCGTTAAACCAATGATGAAAATTTCGACGAAAACGTACTAGTTTTGATTTTTTTTGTCACGATTATTTTTTTATACATTTCATTCTATAGTATAAGAAGAAAATTAGGACTTTTGGTCATCTTTATTTTTTATGTTTTTTTAAAATTACGAAAACTTACAAGTTCATTTATACGTTTTCGGGAAAAAATTACTTGAACTTTTTTTGTAGAGAATCAAATTTCCTACAAAAATGGTTATGTGATTTTTTTTGACATCTGCATATTTTATGAGATATTTGAAAAAATCTACGAATTTTTCAAAAAATCAACTTCGACGATTTTGCGCCACGTGTTCTTTTGATTTAAAAAAAAATAGTGCCGTTGTGGTTTTTTGACGTTTGTGGTTTTTTAACGACCAGTCTAATGTACATACACATAACTGTTATTATGAAATAAGGGATCTGATAGAGACACTTAGGTTCTTACTATGGTAAATTTAACTATGTAAGTGTATACGCCACTGTTTCTGGTAATATTCCAACTTCAACATTTCATACCAGTGTTGAATAGGTAAAATATATGGATCTAAATTGCTCATATTTTATTTCCTCATCGTCGTAATTGGTCAGGTCCCATTGCAAAGCGTGCCACAGAGAATGTCATGTCGTCAAATAAAGCCTCTTTATATTGGAAAGAGAAGCATTCATTTTTTGCGCATCGAATTCTTTTTTAAATAATTACAGATTGAGGTTCACAAACATCGATAGAGCTAGCTTTCAAACAAATTTCACAGAGTTAATTCATATCACCTCTTTCCTTATTTAAATTTGGATACCTCAACGCTTTGCTCCAAACTGCCAATTTAATTCGTAAACAAATAACGTCAGGTTAACAAAAATATTTCATAATCGTGAGGCGGATAGACAATCAGTGATTACATTGTTTTCTTTTAATATTTTGCATCAAAAATCAAGTTAAGCTAAATATGAAAGATAACGCTGTCATTTTCCAGCTGCTATTTTAGATGGCTTGTGATTTGCGAATAAACTAGAACGATAACCAATATGTAATTAATATATAACGATTTCGAAAGTTGCGATTTGATGCTGCATTAATTATTTCACTTAAATCTAATCAGAAGTCGTGAGCTTCTATCATATCATCGATCGTCATATGCCACATCACTTACACAGTCAACAAAGTTATCTTGAATAGTTTTTTTGTTGCATTGAAAAACGAATAGTTATTTATGCTCTGTTAAAAAATAAAATGAGTAACTTTCATATCAGTAATTGAATATTCGTGAAAATACAATAAATGCCAGTTAATCGTAAGTAAATTGAAAATCATCGAAACTATTTAATTCTAATTTTCCTTGATAATGCGATGAGTTTTACGGAATAGAAAAGATTAAAAACCACATGTGTTGTGGTATTATAGTAATACCGTTTTTCGAGGCTATAAATGTTTGGTTTGAAAGTAAGAATATATTTCTCACTTGTATTATGTTTCGAAATTTAGTTTTGTTGGGGGTTATTGATTAGAATAAATTAATAAATTGAAGAAAGTGGTTTTTGTAATAAAAATTAGTATTTTTTTTTGTTAAACAAAATTATTGACCAGCGATGACACATAAGCTTTCATTCTCATTCGAATTTTAATAAAAAAATTTTAAATATACGATATTATCATGTAAACGATTAACATCCTACCAAAGTCGTTTAAAAATCAATAAAAACTTGTGCTTTCAGTCAGATATGAAATTCTTATAAATAATCTTATAATAAACTATTTAATTCTCAAGATAATAATGTACATATTTTTTTCATCACTTAATTATTTATAAAATATACAAATTATAAATATTTTTAAGAAAGTGAAAGAAGAGAAGATAAACCTTCCTCAAAAGGAAGCGATTATTGTTTTTGATTGTGTCAAAACGATAAACAAAGTGTCAACATTATGATTCAGTAATAAGCATAACCGATTAAGTATTGTTGTCCGGTTTGTTGTTAATATTTAATTTTATTGTTTTTAAAGAACGAACTAGAAATTCGTGATTACTCATTCTCTAATTTTTAATAATCTTACATAAAAATCAACATTCACCTTTTGTAACAAATCTATTTTTCTTTGATTATAATTTTTCTTTATCTGGTTGAACTTGAACTCGTAGATCGTAGCAGTAAGATAAATAAATGACAATTTGCATAGGCAAATAAAAAAAATAAAAGATAGATAGCAAATTTTTTTTAGAAATATTTGAACGAAGTAAACTAAAATTGAGTTGCCAATAATCCAGCTATCGGTATATTCCTTGATCACGAACTTTCTTACTTAATAATGGAGTACTGAGTGTTGGCACAACCGTAGATCAAAAATAAAAAAATTTACAAATCAACAAAATTGATCCGTCCATGTGGGAAGTGAACTAAAAAATATATTAAATTCACACATCACCGATGCAAACATCCCGAAGATAGTTTTTATATAAAAAGTAAGTTTAGTAATAAGCACAACAAATGGTTATATACTCATTTAATATTTTTTGGGTATCGTTTTATATGAATTACAACCCACGGGTTTAGTTATGGATAACTTTTTTAACCTAAAACAGGCCAGCACCATTGGAATTGCCGTACTAGGGTTAGATTTTCCTCCGGATTGTCATTTTTTTTTTTGATTTTGCAGCTTGCATAGTGATAAACATTGAAACTACGGAACTAACTCATGATATAACGATGGTATATGCTTTTGTTCGTCCTGAAACAGTATAAATTTAAACAATATGATTGATGATTTAGTTTTTTTCTTTTTTAGTTTGTTTCAAAAAATAGGCATTCTAAATCAAACATAAAATATCAAAAAAAAATGAAAAGGTTAAAATTTATAAAATATGACAAGAACAAAAAACAATAAAAAAAGTATTAATTTATAAATAAATTTATAGATAGTTGTTCATTCAAAACTAAAAATGGTGACTTCTTAATAGATTTATATATTTCAAACTCATCCATTGAATCCATGAGAGGAGGACCTTTGTTACAAAAATGTAAAACCTTAAACTTATTTTCAAAACTTGTATATGAATGATTTTCATTGACTAGATGTTGAGCAAAAATTAATTTCGTATTAAGAATGTTTTTTCTTTTATGTAAATGTTCCAAAACCTGTTGATGAATTTTCTACCTGTTTGGCCAATATAAAATTTATCACAGGAATCACAATTTATTTGATAAATCCCAAAACATTCTTCTAGCTTAGGTTTTTATTTGAATTTGAGATTTTTATATAGACTGTTTATTTTGTAAGAACTGGTTATTTTGAAAGAAATTTTAAATTTATATTTTTAAATTGATTAACTATTATGTTGGGTAGTAAATTAGTGTAATTAATAGAAATATATTTTATATCGATATAAGTGTGCAATATATGTATAGCAATCTGTGTATAGCGCTATGATTCTTTTTGATTCTTATTCTTTTTGAATTTCGACTTAATATTTTATCGATAATATTTGGGTTGTATCCATTATTAATAGCAATAGATTTAATTGTGTTTACTTCATTCTGGAAATTTACATGATTCATTGGAAAAGTAAATAATCTATTTAGAAAATGAAGTATAAGTCGACATTTTTTGAGAATAGGGATAGTGTAAGTTAGAGTTAATTGTTTGATATGGTCATTCTTTGATATGGTCAAATTCAAAAAATTTAAAATGTTGTCTTTTTAAACAATACAATAGTAAAATATGGAGGGGCTAAAATCTCATAGTTCTGAGATATCAAGACTTCGGTCTGGGTTAAGGATTTTGATATCGTTTTCGTCAAAAAACTTTTATGAGGACATGGTTTTTAGTTTTTGGCAGCGATGTATATCAAACATAACTTTTTGTTAAAGTACATGTATTTTTTATCTCTGTTTAGATATGTATTACAAAACTAACACGAAACATCAATACGTTGTCGGAAAATTATAACAGATCTTAGAGTAACATAATTTAGTGAAAAGATTATACAATCAGCAAACTACTCAAAAACCTCTCCATTTAGCGAAAATATTTCAAAACCACAAATTCATATTTCTTTCAAAATTCCAAAAATATTGTAAAAATTAAATTAAAAATTATAACAAAATCAAAAATTGTAACTTTTTCCAAAGTTAACAAAATTATAATAAAATTAAAAATTTAAAATATTTCAAAATTCTAAAAATATTCCAAAAATCCTTACAAAATCAAAAATTGAATTTTTTTCAAAATTCTAAAATTATATATAAAATTGAAAATTCTATTTTTTTTTAAATTCTAAAAATATTCCAAAAATTAGAATAAAATCAAATATTTAAAGTTTTTCTAAATTCTAATAATATTCCAAAAATTCTTAAAAATTCAAAAATTCAAACACTTTCCAAAATTCTAAAAATATTGCAAAAATTATAACAATATCAAAAATTGAAGCTTTTTCCAAAATTATAATAAAATCAAAAATTAAAAATTTTTCAAAATTCTAAAAATATTCCAAAAATTCTTACAAAATCAAAAATTGAAACTTTTTCAAAATTCTAAAAATATTTCAAAAACTATAACAAATTCAAAAATTTCCATGTTGAATTATATTTACTAGGGTTTCTCTCCCAGGATTTCTCGTTCCCGATTTCCCGGGAAATCCACAAAAATATCTGCTCTCGATTTCCCGGGAAAAAAGATCAATTCCCGGGTTCTTACACATAAGAGTGAAATTTTGTTTTTTGATCAAAAATTTTGCTTAACTTAATCGTAGAAAAAGAAAAATCTTACCTTTAGATGAGCGTAGAAACATGAATATTAATCTTATGTGCAATAATGAATATTCGAAAGTTTGGGATTTGAATAAAAATTGAAGGAAGATGAAAGAAAAAACGTTCGATATAGTTAACGAGCGGTTGAAAGAATTTAATTTGAATTTATCTACAAATACTATTGCATTTAATCATAACAAATGGAGCAGCGGTTATGGTTGAATTTGGTAAGTTAGCTCTTGTCTTAGTTTTACAATGCCACATACATGAAATTCATCTGACTATTCAAACTCATCTGACACTTTTTGGTTCTGCTTAAATTAAATTTTTATTGGGAAAAAATCTGAAGTACCGAGTAGACTAATTATTAGGTGATGAAAGGCGACATTGAAGGTATATAGAAAATAATGATGACGGTAGTGATAAAGACCAAAATCCAGCATTTGAAGGCATGCCATATGAACAGGATACAAATTTATGTAACCTTAAATTTAACAAAATAACACCTCAAATCCAGGACACAATAAAACAGATTCGCAGGATATCATAATTTTTTAGGAAATAATAAGTGCGCAGCACAACTCTTTAGCAACATGTTAAACTAGAATGATGGTATTGAATAAAACTTATAATTAGACTGTACGACCATGTGTAATAGCCTGCTAGATATATTGGAAAGATTTCAGCAAATTATAAATGCCAATTATAAAAGTCTATGCGAAATAAATGTTACACATCTACTTGAAAACGATGATCAGATATTCCAAATATTAAAAACATTTATTGCTTGTTTAGGTCCATTAAAATTAGCGTCCGAAACATTATGTCGACGTGATATGGGTTTAATAAAAACTGAGGAGATTCTGTCGTTTGTAATATAAAGGTTAAATGCGTTAGATGATTCAATATCTCGAGAATTACTAAACAAATTTAAATTGCGCATGACAACTCGAAGAGCAAAAATTTAAATTTCATTGGTAAAATACTGAAATCATTAAAATGTATTGTGTTCTATAGAAGGTGATAATGTTTTGAAAAATCAACGAAATTTGAAACGGTTAAATTACTAAAGAATTGTTACACCGTCTATATTTCCAGTCAATATCATTTGAAGACACCGCTTTGCTTGAAAATAAAGATAGCGAATTAATTTTCGATACGGAAAGCAATATAGAATCAGAAATGCCAGTTAATGTTTTAAAACGAAAGCTGGTAAGTGCTATAAATATAAGCACCAAAAAACAAAATACCGTAGATACAGAATGTAAGACTTTATTAACATAATTTATTTTATTTAAATGCAACGGACAATTACCAAAAAATTTGAAGATGTTCTCCTTTGCATTAAACCAATCTCAGTAGAAAGTGAGAGTATTTTCGATTGCTGGCCTTTTTGTCACCAAGAAAACGACAATTCTGTTTCAGTGCGCTCGTTTGAATCAGAACTATAATTTTAAGAAGTCTTCGGATAAATAACTTTTTTACTCTATTAGTAAGCTTTTTGGTTTGATGAAAAAAAGGAAAGAACATTTTAATTGTTTTTTTAAATTAACCAATTTTTAACTATTAAATATTAAAACCCGGGTTTCCCGGGAATCCCGGGTATATCTTCGAAATATTCTCGTTTCCCGGGATTCAATAATTGCCGAGAAATGAGAAACCCTAATATTTACGTAAACAAGCTAAATTTTTTCTCATTTTAATAAATTCTCAATAATAATAATTTCATGTTCATTATACATTTCACTTTATACAAAAAACTAATTTTATTTTTTCCTAAAACAATAAATGAAAATCATTCTTTGACACACTTGACATTATTTTTTTGACTAACTTATAATTCTCAAGAATAATAATAAAATTTCATGTCGTACAAACAATTAATTTTATTTGTCCTATTAATTGGGTAAACAAATAAATAAAAATCTTTCTTTTGGCACACTTGACAACATTTTTTTGACAAACTTATAATGCAATAATCTAGTTTTTGATCTCACATACCAACCAATCCCGACCATCCAGATTTCTCCACATTCTTTGTTCCTACTCGTAATCACTTAAAATGAACGTTTTTAAAGCTAAAAATATGCATATTTCCTTGTTTTGACACACTTGACGATTATTTTGACACACTTCCGGTACAGCTATCGAACACATCGTCCTTTCGGCTCTTACCATTGAGTGTACCTGTTTTTAGAATTCAAAAATTTTCAAATCCCTTCAGCCGTTTTCTAGATTTCGTCGGTTGTGACGGCCGGTAGATAGACATACATTTTTTTTTGCTTTTTTAGAATCAGTAGGTCCTAAAACGTCGAGAAATGCCAAAAAATGTGGGAGTAAGAATTTCACTTTTAGCTCATGAATGTAATACTTAGGTCTTTCAGACCGAAGTAATTGTATCTTTTTGTTAAATTTTTTAATGAGTTGTATGTAAATAAAATATTTTTATTATATTAATAAATTTAAAATTTGATTAATATAATGAATAAAATATATAGTGATCAGTCTGGTTACTGGTATTCGTAACTTCGTGTTATTAAATGTGTAGGAGAAATTACAATATGTTACAAAACATTCCTTACAACTTAGTACCTACGTCTCACAACAACATGTGTTTTAAGGTGATGCTGGGCGCAACTTTTTATATTTTTTATGCTTTTTAGCACGGGGTTGTTACACTCATACATCAAAAATTAGAATGCATGCCAAATGTATTGTAATATGGCCGTCTTAATCTATGAGTAGAAATAAGTCTACCATAACCGATTAGTAAGTGACTAAAGTTTGAACGACAAATATAATAGAGTTTTTTTAACATATTAAAACGGTGGTTTTTAGGCTACCGTTTTCAGTTGATTGAAGATCAGTAAGCAATATCAAATCAAATATAAGAGTAACGGTCGATCAAAATACCGTTCTGCCGTATGTACATTCACGTAAATCGGTGTTCCAAGCCAGCATGTAATATGATAAATATATATTTTTATTTCCGTAATATTAAGTAAAAAAAATCGATGTTGGTTTCCAAATCCTACAATGTCAACCGCTATTTTCTATTATTTTATTATCCGCAACACCATAGTATTAAAATAAAAAACTATGATAAAAGAGGCTGTAAGAAAAATAACAACACAATATTTATTTTTATTTGGTGTTATATGTACTTATTATGAAACATGTTGTTATAGAAAAGATAAATATATCATGTCCTTGATCAATTCCATGTGAAACTTATTTTATATTTATTACATTAAAAAACTGTTGTTTGTCATTTTTTAAGAATTAAATAAACTAAGGAAAGATTTAAAATTATAATAAAATAATTTATTTCTATATATATATACAAAGCAAAAGGTGAAAAAAATCAATTTACTTTTATTAATGATTAAGTTGTGTGGTTAAACGCGATAATTTTATTGTTTCTATTTGACACTTTGATCCGGGATTATAATAAAAACAAAAACATATTGTAAATTTACATAATTAAATGAATTATTAGCGATAATTAATATTAAATGTGACATGTTACAAACTTGAATTTTTGTATGTTAATAGAAAGAATTATGTCAACAAGTATTGTTAACTTACAACTAAAAATTTGTAAGTCTTATCACCAACACAATGATTGCAATATGAAATTATTTCATACAAACTCAATTTAAATTAGAAAAAATTATCCATTGGACGGTATTTAAACTATCTTTACCCTCTTCAAACTATTAACTTTATTTGTTTTTTTTTTATAATAATAGTATGTATTATAATTATTGTATTGTTTTCTAACCTATAGCATAATGAACTTAACCTATTGCTTTATGAAAATTTTCCTATAAAAAATTATCATTATTCGATACTTTATGATTGTATTAATAAAATTGTTTTGATTGTATTAAAATTATTTTTCAAATGACAATCACGCTTTTCTGTTGTTTGTTCTCAAAAATCAAATTTTAAGCTTAATTCTCTTATGTTTTAGTTGAATTTAGTTGATTGTTTGGAATGAAATGCAATGTAGTGAATTGCACAAGAAAATATGGTAAACGAGAAAATTAAATTTGTTTCAATCATTTTCTTTCATAGTAGAAATGTTTTCTTCTTTAATAGAACATTCATTCGTGTTTAATGAATTTTATTCTCTCACAAATTTGTAAACCTTTGTTCGAAAATAAACTAGTTCATTAAACATTTCAGTAATAAAGTACTATTAGTATGTTTATACTTTTCGAATCAATCAGTGCAAATTATATTACGAATTAGAGCAAAAAACCACAAAACATATTGTAGAAAATAAAAGATACTGAATATATAATTATAACTTTAAACATTAATATATACCTCCAAGTTACAACAAATTATAAACCAAAATATTATTATTATTAATTATTATAAGAAACAATCTGCAAAAGAAAAATAACAAATTTTATTTACTTGTTTTTCCCGGTCTTATGATATAAATAGTACATGAAGATGCTAGGACGTAAAGCTAAAGATTTTGGACGGATGTGGAGTTTGCAAATCGAGGCGCTAGCCGAGATTTGCACCCACATTAAGTCCAAAATAGCTTACGTCCGTGCATCATATACTATTTTTTATTCGCCGCAAGCAAAATATTTTAAGAAAATTTGTTTATTCTAAATTAAAATTATAAATTTTCATAAATTTTAAAATAAAAATATGTGGAACAAGTAACCTTTGACAAAATATTTATTATTTTTTCCAAATTATTGTGTAGCTATGACAACAAATTATAACAACTATTTTAATTGGATAATGAAATTTTGAATTTAAGGGTTGCTTTGATAAAATTTTTTATTTTTCATAGAATTTAAACAAATACAAATGCTTTTTGCTTTTTTGGACGTAGATATGACAACAAAATAAATAATTGAAAAGTGATACTTTAAAGCCGCAAATCACAGTAATAAAGTAACACTTTAATATGTAGGCGAATAAAAAAGATATTAATTAATTCAATGTAATAAAATATGTATGTTTATGGGATTTTGGGTATATTTAAAAAATTTAAATATATTCCGAAAAAAAATGGTTGGTGTTGGTATCTATACGATAACTTTAGATTACATTTTACCTTTTGTATCCCAAAGGTAAAATGTTATCTAAAGTTATCGTTTAGATTAGTTTTTGATTTGTTTTTAGGTAAAAATAAAAATAAACTTATTGTATGTTTGCTATAAGTATATCAGATTGCATATATTCTACGAATTTCTAGCAATATCATAATACATTAAACAACACCACCGCAATTACCTAATCAAACAGTTTATTTCCTGATATATGTTTTATTTTTTAATAGCTTTTTATTTATATAGCATAAATTACTGCAAATGTGAGAAAAAGTTTTTATTTTTTATTACATTTTATTATTAATGATGGAAAACTATTTTCTTTTACCGTCCACCATTATTAAGAAAACATGTGTGTCTTATGAAAAATTGACGTTAAAAATTTCTTTTTATATATTTAGTTTGAGTATGTTTAGTAAGTTTTGATTGTTTGTCGACAAACATAAAAATGTTAGGAATAAATGCTTAAAATGGTTGATGAAAAAACTAAAGCATATTCACGAAAGTTCTTATGGAACAAATCCTCAAACTATAGTTAAAAATGTGAAAAATCCTTTAACAAATTGGTGAAAGCTATTCGACTCATCTTAAATTATTTTTCCAATTATTTATTTGTAGGTCAATTATGATTGTAATATGACTGTCGTTTAAATTATTGAATGGAATGTGACAAAACTTTTGGACCAGTTTAAATAAACGACAAATTTGTTAACGAATTTTATTAAAGGAAAATACTGTAGGAAATACTTTCCAAAATTCTTATTTAAATTAAATGTGGCTTATCATTAATTTTATAGCAATATTTAACGATAATGATACAAAATTAATTCCAAAATATACTTTTACAATTTTTTTTTTGACTGATTAAAGTTTCAAATTCAAATTGATTCATAAATTGAGCTTACGATGTTGTTCCGTATTGATTTTTAACTAGTGTGTTGCAGAAAGTTTACTTAAATAATTATAATAAATAACTATAAAATATTACTTGAAATAAAATAAAATAAATATTTTCTAATAATTAATTCAGTAAATTATTTGTGATATAACATCACTCCGATGGAAAATCTCCCATCAAGAACAATATAAGAACTGAATCTAAAAAGTTATGGTGCAAATTATGAAACCTTTTGCAATCCATATAATTTTCGATCGATCTAGTTTCGAACCAATGAGAAAATTTTAAACTTTAAAAAATTTTATCATTCTCATCAGGGCTAGCCGACTAGATAAACTACCAAAAATATTGCGACGCTGATGCATAGGCTGACTTCACCACAGCTCTGGAAACATAGTGTTCTGGATATATATAATGAGCTAATATCCATCAAATACTTTAATTAAAAGCTAACCAATGTTATAGATTTCGCGTAGTTCTAATTATAAAAATATTAAAGAAAACAGTAGTATCCCATCAAATATAAATTCTGTTGTACGAGAAAAACTAAAGAAAAATTTTAACCGGAAGTGGCAAACAGAAAATTGGGGTGCAGAACTGTTGTGAACCGTATTAAATGGTTATCTATCAAGTTTCATCTAATTCGATTATCAGGTACAGATGTTATTGAGCTTTCAAAAAACAGGTATATGGGACAGCCCCCACTACTTTGTTCACTATCGCTCAAAAACTAATCAGTTCCTTGCCATACATAGTTGCATCTTTTTCCAAAGTGTCATCAAAATTTATTCACGAACGAATGCTGTGTGCTCCCAACAAACATTGAAAAAATTGTGACACAGTAAACAGGTGTTCGGGAGGCCCCGTACCACTTATCCCAATATTGTTCAAAAACTATTCAGTTCTTTATCATTTAAGGCTCCATTTTTTTCGTTATTGTAGGCTTTAGTGTGCATAAAGACACTGAAAAAATGGAAAAATTAAAAAAATTTTTTTACCGGAAGTGAAAAACCGGAGGAAGTGTTGTGAACCGTACTAAATGCTTATGTGCGAATTTTCATACAATTCGATTATCAGGTACAGATGTTATTGAGCTTTCAAAAATACAGGTGTATGGGACACCCCCCACTACTTTGTTCACTATCGCTCAAAAACTTATCAGTTCTTTGCCATACATAGTTGCATCCTTTTCCAAATTGACATCAAAATTTATTCACGAATGAATGCTGTGTGCTCCCAACAAACATTGAAAAAATGGTGAAACAGTAAACAGGTGTTCGGGAGGCCCCGTACCACTTATCCCAATATTGTTCAAAAACTAATCAGTTCTTTATCATTAAGGTCTCCATTTTTTTCCAAAGTGTCTTTAGAATTGATTAATGAATGAAGTCTGTATGCTCCCAACAAACTTAAAAAACAAAGTGTGAAAAGTCAGCATTTGTATGGTAGACCCCCCGCCACTTTGATCAATGTGTCCCAAAAGATGATAATAATTATGATAATTCTCACACTAATTGGACCCTTTTCCATAAGTTTCATCATAATCACTTCGTTACTGTAGGCTGTAGTGTGCATAAACACAATGAAAACTTCAAAAAAGTACAAAAATTTTTTTTTACCGGAAGTGAAAAACCGGAAGTTGAGATGCAGAACTATTGTGAACCGTACTAAATACTCATGTACCAAGTTCCATCCAATTCGATTATCAGATACAGATGTTATAGAGCTTTCAAAAAAACAGTTGCTCCAGGGACCCCACACCATTTTGTTCACTATCGCTCAAAAACTAATCAGTTCCTTGTCATACAAGTTTGCATCTTTTTCCAAAGCGTCATCAAAATTCATTCACGAATGAATGTTTTATGCTCCCAACAAACATAAAAACATTGTGGAAAAAACCACCTGTTGTATGGTGGACCCCCCAATCCTTTATTCAATGTACTCCAAAAGCTCATAAAATCTTTTTCATGTTACTTGAAAGCTTTTACCAACGCTTCATGAAAATCGATCGGTAATTGTAGGCTACAGTAGGGATAAACACCTGAGAAAAAAACCTTTTTAACCGGAAGTGACAAACCGGAAGTTGGTATGCAGAAATATTGGAAACTGTACTAAAACCTTATATAGTAAGTTTCAATAAGATTATAGTCCAAGATTAGAAGTTATTCAAGATTTAAACTTAGAAGTGTTCGGGAGACCCCCCACCATTTTCTCCAACAACATTATAGTTGACACAAACATTATAGTTGACGGAGTTGCAATGCAATTCCAATACGGTAACTGCAATTTAGTTCATAGGCAAACAGGTAAGAAACGAATCAGTGATGTGATGCACTGCATACAAGTGTGGAAAGAGTATTTCGTATCATGCACAATTAATGCACATTTCATGCTTTTTTCAGAATTATTTTATGAGTACAGAGCGAAACAGAATTGCATACATCTTGTTTTATTTAATTATTAAATTATTTTTTTCGAAAGATGCTTGCCAACAGGGTACTATGAAAACTCAACTGTTTACCCAGAAATCTCTTTTAGAAGTCAGATTTGTTTTAAAATGTTTATTCGTCTGTAGTTCACAATTATGAAGTGATTTCAATAAAACTTTAGTAAATGATCTGGGGTCAACACGAAATAGGAATAACAAAATTGTGAACGTTTTAAGTGGTGGCGTTGAGATATCCTGAACAAATATTTATCCTGAACAAATTTAAGTAGCTTCAAGTCCTAACTAATATGCAAAATATTTTTATCTTTTCAATATGGAATTTTTTTTTTCTAAATGAATATAATAATGTCACAATCGTCGTCTGTTAGCGTAACTTTAGAACCATGTTCCTTGTTATGGAGTTCTGTTTATTTGTTTTTACTTTTTAATGACTTACAACAAAAAAAAACTTTTTCCATCATTTAATAAGAATGAATAATACTACCAAGGTCATTGACATACTATATTGGTTATCATTATATCAACTATTTATAATAAAATTTTTGAAACTCTATTGATCACTTTATTTTTTGGTTATTGAATGTTTTAGTGGAATTTTTGTTCGATTACGACAATGAAAACTACGGTCAAGGTCATTGCAAACACAATAAATTTGTTTTTGTTTAAGTTACATAATGTAAAACTTTCTATTTTCTATCTTTTTTTTAATATTTATTACTTTTTATAATATCCGCTATATCCACTTCTCAAAAATTTCAATATTGTTCGAACTAAGTAAGTACAACTTGCAGAGAATGCAGGCTAATAGTAATTATGAGCAACGAAGAAAACTGACATTAATTATTAAATTTGATGAATAAACTAAATTGAAGTGATAATAATAATAGATATAAAATATAATTCATCTTATATACTGCAAAATTTTATTTAAAATATTCTTATATTTTCGTACTCTAAAAGTCCTTCTTCTGGGATAATTGTTTCTAAACTCAACCAAGATAAAATTGTGATTAATTATTTATGTTTAAACCTATGAATTACCATTTTCGACTTTATAACAGAAAGATTTTGGCGTTATTGCCAAATCGACACCCACAACCCAGTCGATACATATTTTTCAGGTTTGTTGTTGATCTTAGATCGTGCGTATTTTATTTTTAAAGAGTGCACGCAGGATAATGTAGCTTCGGAAGGCTTTTTTCCTTTCGTTCCATGCATCTAGAGATCGTTGCGTTCTCTGGTATATAGATTAATTCTTTTAAATCTTGATATTTCAATATGGTTTAAGAGAAAAATCTGTCATTTTAGGTTGTGGAAATGCATTGTATTTGCATATACCCCAATATTACAATTTACAACAATTGTGAGAATCTTTCAATTGAGATTTATTAAAATGCAGGTCAAGCATTCAACCTTTACAAGAATTTGGTGTAAAGCGAATTTGTCCACTTCGGTGAAAACTACAAATAAAAGTTAGAAATTTTAGCCACAGAAACAAACAGTAATGAAAACATATTCCACTGTGTGTAAAGCTGACTACATTATTGCCATAAAACATAATGGCAAAGTGGATTAAAAGTTAAAGTGGATTTAATTTTCTAATTAAATCATTAAGTCGTTTGGAGATTTTTAATGAAAAGCTGCCCTTGATGGGTCTCTTTAACCCCTTTTTGATGTTATTTTGGCAGAGTTACTCACTTTAAGTAAAGTTCTGTTGATAATTTTTTTACGGCATGTTTCAATTGTGAAAGACCTAAGTGTTACATTCATGAGCCAAAAGTGAAATGCTTACCCTCACTTTTTGGCATTTCTCGACGTTTTAGGTCATAACGATTCCAAAAAAGCAAAAAAAAAACGTATATCTGTCTGCAGGCCGTCACAACCGACGAAATCTAGAAAACCGCTGAAGGGATTTAAAAATTTTGGTTTCTAGAAATAGATATACTCAATGGTAAGAGCCGATTTACGATGTGTTCTATAACTGTACCGGAAGTCCGTCAAAAAATCGTCAAGTGTTTCAAAACAAGGAAATATGCATATTTTTTGCTTAAAAAGCATTTCACTTAAAATGTTAAGTGAAAATGAGTAGTAATAATATATGTGGAAAAGTCTTGATGGTCGAGATCGGTATGTGAGATCAAAAACTAGATTTTTGCATTAGAAGTCAAGATTTGGAAAAAAATAAAATTAATTATTTGTATGACATGAAAGTTTATTATTATTATAGGGAATTATAGCATTATAAGTTTGTCAAAAAAATAATGTCAAGTGTGTCAAAAGAATGATTTTCATTTATTTTTTTAGCCAATTTTTTGGAAAACAAAATTTAGTTGTTTGTATGACCTAAATGTAATTGAACATGAAATTGGACAGGAAATTTTTGATATTGTTATAGTTTTTGAAATATTTTTGGAATTTTGAAAAAAGTTTGTATTTTTGATTTTGTAATAATTTTTGCAATAGTTTTAGAATTTTTGGTAAGTTTTTAGAATTTTCAAAAAAAAAAATAGAATTTTTGAATTTTATATATATTTTAAGAATTTTGAAAAAAGTTTCAATTTTTGATTTTGTTATAATTTTTGCAATATTTTTAGAATTTTTGAAAAAAGTTTTAATCTTTGATTTTGTAATAATTTTTGGAAAATGAGTAGTTTGCTGATGCATCTTTTCACTAGAATCTGATAATTTATGATCTGTTATAATTTTCCGGCAACGTATTGATGTTACGTGTTAGTTTTGTAATACATTTCTAAACAGAGATAAAAAATACTTGTACTTTAACAAAAAGTTATGTTTGATATACATCGCTGCCCAAAACTAAAAACCATGTCCTCATAAAAGCTGTTTACCGAAAACTATATCAAAATCCTTAACCCAGACCGAAGTCTTGATATCTCAGAGCTGTGAGACTTCAGCCCCTTCATATTTTTCTAAAATACTTTAACAAGGTTTTCATTACACTTTTTTCGTTTACTTTGTGGATCAGCTCTTGTAAGACCAACAACACTAAGGAAAATAAAAACATTGAAAACATTTTCCAAATCATTAATTTTAAAAGTTTAACCTTGTCTGTGACAACGTCAATCGTATGAATTCTAGCAAGCAAGGTAAGTTTAATGAAACATAAAAGGAATTTTTTTGTTTTGTAAATTAATAAATAGTACATTATGATGCAAGGACGTAAAGCTAAAGATTTTGGACGGATGTGGAGTTTGCAAATCGAGGCGCTAGCCGAGATTTACACCCACATTAAATCCAAAATAGCTTACGTCTGTGCATCATATACTATTTTTTATTCGCCGCAAGCAAAATATTTTAAGAAAAGCTGTTTATTCTAAGTTAAAATTATAAATTTGCATAAATTTTAAAATAAAAATATGTGGAACAAGTAACCTTTGACTAAATATTTATTATTTTTTCCAAATTATCTTGGAGCTGTGACAACAAATGATAACAACTATTTTAATTGGATAATGAAATTTTGAATTTAAGGGTTGCTTTGATAAAAATTTTCATTTTTCATAGAATTTAAACAAATACAAATGCCTTTTTACTTTTTGGACGTAGCTATGGCAACAAAATAATTAGTTGAAAAGTGATACTTAAAAGCCAAAAATCACAGTAATAAAGTAACACTTTAATATGTAGGCGAATAAAAAAATTAATATTTTCTCATAAATAGTTTAATCATTAATCAAAATATGCACTAACTTTATTCTATAAAATACAATACATATTTTATCTCATCATTTTTTTTAATGTATACTAATATATGCAACATATATTAACAAAATATATTTTAAAATATTATTTGTATTATTTAAATATAGAATGAACAAATAACGTGAGTAAAAAAGATTGTGAAATAAAATTTGATAATAATAAGTGAATTGCATTTCCGTCTTATAACTTGTAAGAAAAAGAAATAAGAACGAGATTCAAAACAGACAATTCATATAATTTTGTCTTTTATAGTTAATCAAATATAAATAATAATAGATAAAGAAATCTATTTTTCTTTATTATAAACAATACATACAAAAATTTATTCGTTTCTTCCACGTAATATTAAAATACTATTTAAGTACTTTAATTGATTTGTCGAGTTTCGCTTCCGTGAATTCTAGTTGCAATAATTAAATTTTTTATACCTGAAAATAAAAAAAAGCTCAATTAGATTAGAACAAAAATAAAAAAAACTTTTCTATACTATGTCTATAATTTTTATCCCCTTAAAATCTGTACCCAATTATCTTTCTTACGAGTTCTTATTCCTTAATAATTTATGAAAACATTTGTCTTAAAGTTAAAAACAATGTAATAGATGCAAGTTGTTTTTATGAATGAAATAAAATTGTTTGCATTAAATTGAAATTTAATTAGAATAATACTCGTAATAGTAATAGTAATAAAAATAAAATTTTATTGAAACGGTTATTATTATTACTTGTAACAGAGTTCTACAAATAGTAATTGATATCGATTTTTTAAAAGTTTGTTGCAGACATGCTGTTTATACTACAACAAACTCGTACAAACGTTTAACTTAATAACTTGTTTAACTTTTGATTGTTAATCTAAATCATTTGATTGAGCTGTTAATTTGTGTATCCTGTTGAGCTAACTGATTTATTTTTTTTATATGCAAATTTTTATTGTTATTCGAATCATAATTTTTATTTATTAAAGAATTTTTATATCTTGATATGTGGATTGAATTTTTTTCATACATGTATGCAAAATAAGGAATTTAACTCATAATCAGTAATGTAAGATTATAAATTACATTACATATTATGTATAAATGTATATCACAAACAATGTATAATCGTATATCAAACATTTTTTTAATATTCTTCTTAAACTTTCTAACTTTTCATAATTATATACGAAACGGATAACAACATCATAAATTTTTAATTTGATAAAAAAACATTTGATCAATCTCGTAAAATTAGATCACTTACGATTTCTATTCAGTATTGAGACATACGGTTTTATTGTGTAGATTAAATTATATTTTCATCGCGTAGTCATCACAACGAAGGCTCACAAAGAAGACGATAAACTTATACTTCAAATTTCACTTTTTTCTTTTCAACCGTTTTTTTCTTTTGAAAATTCTAATCAAAACCTTATGTTAGATAATAAAGGTTTATGGTTAGATAGCCATATTATACGAAATGATAATGGTAAATGTTTTCAAAGATCAGTTTTAAGGTTAATTTTTGGAATTTTCGGTTTTTGATGAAGATTTACAAAAACGAATATATGATAAAATGCATGTTGATTTAAAACTCGAAAATGTTTTTTTGCTACCGCACTCGTCTATTCATGTCCTGCTATAGTTTGAGTTTGACGACTCGGGATTGATATTCAAAATGTGTGTTTCAGACTGTTTCAACCGATACCGCAATATGATTGATACATTGGACAAGATGGATTGATCAACCATTTATTAGTAATATGCATGGCTGATCACCCATTTAAACCCATATAAAATATAGTTGATTGAATTTTCAAGTGAAAATAAACTGGACAATTTATTGACTGTTAAAACGAACACCAGACGCTTCTTCATGCAACCTTAAGAGCATAAATAAATTACATTTTAAACAGATTTTATTTTATTAAAATTTTTTTCTTTTTTATCAGTGAATATTTTAGCATCAATTTATTATTCGATAAACATTTTCATTTTTATGTTGCTAGTTTTTACTGAAACACCTCAATTTTTAATTTCATAATATATTACGAACTATAATATTTGTACTTTTAATTCAACTTTTCTATGTAAAATCAACAAATGCATATATAATGCTCTCAATTAAGCTTGTATAAAATATAAACAAAAGCACTACGCGTGAAATGGATAAGAAATACAGTCACAATTGGGATGTATTTTGTAATTATTGTAATTTTGAAAGAAAAAATAAAAAATCGTTCAAAATCCACTCGAAAATTGATAAAATTTGTTATTTTTCTTCAGTATTACAATATGTATTGTACTGAAGATAAACAACTTTATAAATAAAATTGGAGCTTAATCGATCGCTTAATGGCATGTTGTTGAAAAATTGAATAAAACTCAAGCAAACTGTGTATACAAACAATTTAACGCAAGCTGTGGGAGACACATAGAAATAAATTTCTATGAATTAGTCGACTAATGTTACAAATAAAATTTTCGACAAGTTCATTGAAACATCAAGTTATTTTAACATTATATTGTAACCAGTGGCGTATGCAGGATCGAGCTATGTGGGGGTTTAGCTAAAAATTCAATTTGATTTTTATGTTTTTACTTCGGTCTGAAAGACCTAAGTATTACATTCATGAGCCAAAAGTGAAATTCTTACCCCCACTTTTTCTGGCATTTCTCGACGTTTTAGGACTTAATGATTCTAAAAAAGCAAAACAAAATGTATGTCTGTCTGTCGGCCGGCCGGCCATCCGTCATTACCTACGCTGCAGGGAAAACCGCTGAAGGGATTTCAAAAATGTTTTTCTTCTAAAAATAGGTAGACTCAAGGGACAGGTCCAAAAGGACGCTGTGTTCGCTAACTGTACCGGAAGTGTGTCAAAAACAGCAAATATTTTTGGCCTAAAAAACGTTCATTTTAAGTGATTACGAGTAGGAACATTGAATTTGGAGAAATCTTGATGGTAGGGATTGGTATGTCAGATCAAAAACTAGATTATTGCATTATAAGTTTGTCAAAAAAATAATGTCAAGTGTGTCAAAAGAAAGATTTTTATTTATTTTTGTACCCAATTTTTGGAAAAAAATAAAATCAATTATTTGTTTGAAATGAAATTTTATTTGATTTTGTAAGAAGTTTAAAAATTTGAAATTTTTGGAATTTTGGAAAAATTTTAAATTTTTGATTTTAATATAATTTTTGGAATTTTAAAAAAAGTTTCAATTTTTGATTTTGTAATAATTTTTGCAATATTTTTAGAATTTCGGAAAAAGTTTGAATTTTTAAGAATTTTTGGAATATTATTGAAATTTAAAAAAACTTTAAATATTGGATTTTATTCTAATTTTTGGAATTTTGAAAAAAGTTTGATTGTATTTAATTTTTACAATATTTTTGGAATTTTGGAAGAAATATGAATTTGTGATTTTGTAATATTTTCTCGAAACGCTAAATGGAGAGGTTTTAGAGCAGTTTGCTGAGTGTATCGTCTTTTCACTAAATTATGTTAATTTATGATCTGTTATAATTTTCCGGGATCGTATTAATGTTTCGTGTTAGTTTTGCAATAAATTTCTAAATAGAGATAAAAAAAATACTTGTACTTTAGCAAAGAGTTATGTTTGATATACATCGCTGCCCAAAACTAAAAACCATGTCCTCATAAAAGTTTTTTGCCGAAAACTATATCAAAATACTTAACCCAGACCGAAGTCTTGATATCTCAGAGCTGTGAGATTTCAGCCCCTCCCTACTTTTTATTTATATTCAAAAGATTATAAATGAAAATAAAAAATCGGTATTGAACACATAAATATATAATTTGAATATTGGTTACGAATTATAATTCAAATTTATTTCAAGATTAAATAAAATGTACATATGTTCATAAATAACTACTGTTATTATGAAACATGAAAAAGAAAAATTGATGAAATGAAAAGTTTAAATAGAAACTAAACTGTGCTCAATTGATATGAACCAAGGATGGTAGAAGAGAAAAAACAAAAACACTCCTCGTACAAAAAAAAATGGCAAATGGAAGCCAAAACGCAAGTGTTTTCGCCTATGGTTGCATTTGATCTATGCTAAAAGAGAAAACGATAAAAAGTTTACTACTACAATTTAATGTAAAGTTGCATAAAAGTGCATAATCTCAGTGAGATGTTGTTCATTCTCCATTCTCTTCTCTAAAACTCTTACGACTTAAAATTTTAAAAACAATTTTGATTTTAACTTAAGCCTTCGCAACATATAATACACAATCAATATTGCTTGTTACCTAATCAGTCAATTAACTAGCGCATAACCTCAAACTTTTATTACAACCTAAACTTGAATTTACGCAAAAAATTAAAACTAATATAAACTATGACTGCGTCATGTTTCTTTTTTATTTTACAATTTTATGTATGAATTCAAGCTGCATTTTAAACGACAATTTATTGCCTATTTGTTGACTTATTTGTCGCCGTATTAAATATGTAAAAAAATAAAATGATTAAAGACAATAATGTTTTTAATTATGATAATTTAACATTTGGTCAGATTTATAAATATAACATTAACTAAAAGATTTTTAGAAGAAAGAGATAAAAAATAAGTGACCTCGCCAGCATACTTATTAGAATAAGCTAGATAACCCAGGTTCAACAAATAAGTCGTCGTTTGGAATACAGCCTAAGTATTTATTATGTCCTGAAATATGACGAAAGAAGGTTTTTTTCATACAATTTTCTATTTTTCATCGATTGCATCAAAAATAGTTTCAAATCAAGATATGCAAGCTTTAAGTTAGTCTAATTTGCGACAAAGAGTTTAGACAATAATAATATTGTGGCAAAAAGTTCCCCCTAATATATTTATTTTGTCTTGAAAGTAATAATTACAATGAAAAGGCATTATTACTTTCAATAAATAATAAAATGCAGTAATTTTATTCGGTCTTATTAACACCTACCTTCCGGTTTACTATTGGCTTTTTTATAATTTTTTATTCGTTTTGTATGTTGTGCTTATTAAATAACAATAATTAAATAATATTATTATTTTTCCAAAATGATATTATTTACTGATAATAAATTTATTATTTTGATACAATAATTACAATAATTTTAAAGTTGAGTTGGTTATGTTCTATTTTTTTTTTGCTTATAGATAATTTATAATTTGTATATTAATTTTTTATCAAAATGTAAAATTTTTGTTGAACAATTTTTGATTGGAAAAAAGTAAATTTGTTTGTGTTAATATTTATCATCATCGGTGTGGTGAAGGAGAAGAAGGTGTTGCAAATTAAAGTTAGGTGTTGAGTAGTGTAATAGCAAAGCAACAGGGTTAGAACTCGGTCTAAAAGGCCAAAGTTTAAAAGATTCTTTTTTACATTCTCGTTCAAATTTTCAAAAATCTTATACCCACTTTTTGGGCAGTTTTCGACATTTTGAATTATACAGAATATAAATAAGCAAAGAAAAAACAAAATTGTGGGTGCCCGTCATGTGGGACGAAAACTACTGTGCCGATTTAATAGTTTTTTTCGAATTCATTGAGAGACGGTGATCTGAAAAGCTTTTGGGAAAAGGAGAAGGAAGTACTAAAGGAAACATACCAAATTTGGACAATGGAAGTCATAAATTGTGTAAATTTTTAAACCTGTTAGTCTTAGTTTGTCAGGAATATACGTGGATAAGGTTTTCTTGAAGAAGGCTCATACCAAATAGGGTTATGATCATACTAACAAGAAATGAGTTCAAGTTTGAACTTAAAATTCTTTGTCTTTAGAACAAGTAACAACTCCTGAAGTTCTTTGTCGGAGTCGTGAGGTTGAAAGCGGTTATACAACGAGCCATTTCCTCATTTAAATTATGATAGTAAAAATGTATCCGCCATCACGATCCCTTTTTCTGATTTATTTCTAATATCAGTGTTAAACTGTGCCACATAGAGGAAATGACGAGTATTTTTGCGATCACGATCACTCTGCGATATCAATTTTACTCCGCACTTAATGTTGTATTTAAAATTGTTGTTAAAACATTATATTACTTCGGTCTGAAAGACCTAAGTATTACATTCATGAGCAAAAAGTGAAATTTTTATCCCACTTTTTTGTCATTTCTCGATGTCCTAGGACTTACTGATTCTAAAAAAGCAAAAAAAAAATTGTATGTCTGTCGGCCGGCCGGCGGTCACAACCTACGAAATCTAAAAAACCGCTGGACGGATTTCCAAAATGTTCTAAAAATTAACTTGAGAATGGCAATGTGCCGAAATATTGTGTTTTTTTATTAATATAAAAATAAAAATTAAATTGTAAGACTGATTAGTGTAAAAAATAAAAATAAATAATAATCGAAGTCTGAAAGAATTTTTTTAAAAAAATATCAAATTAATTATTTGTTTGACATGAAATTTTATTATTATTATTGAGATTTATGGCATTATAAGTTTGCCAAAAAAGTGCTGTCAAGTGTGTGAAAAGAAATATTTTTATTTATTTTTTTACCGAATTTTTTGGAAAAAAATAAAATTAATTATTTGTACGACATGAAATTTTATTATTATTATTGAGAATTATAAGTTTGTCAAAAAATATTGTCAAGTGTGTCAAAAAAATGATTTCATTTGGAAAAAAAAATATAGCTATGTTTACGTAAATATAATTGAACATGGAAATTTTTGAATTTGTTATAGTTTTTGAAATATTTTTGGAATTTTGAAAAAGTTTCAATTTTTGATTTTATATGAATTTTTGGAATATTTTTAGAATTTTGAAAAATTTTAAATTTTGATTTTAATATAATTTTTATAATTTTGTAAAAAGTTTCAATTTTTGATATTGTTATAATTTTTGCAATATTTTTTGAGTTTTGGGAAAAGTTTCAATTTTTGGAATATTATTAGAATTTAGAAATAGCTTAAATATTTGATTTTATTCTTATTTTTTAAATATTTTTATTAAAAATTTTTGAATTTTATATATATATTTAGAATTTTGAAAAAAGTTTCAATTTTTGATTTTGTAAGAATTTTTAGAATATTTTTAAAACTTCGGAAAATTTTAAATGTTTGATTTTACTATAATTTTGGAAAAAGTTTCAATTTTTGATATTGTTATAATTTTTGCAATATTTTTAGAATTTTGGAAAAAGTTTGAATTTATAAGAATTTTTGGAATATCATCAGAATTTAGAAAAAGTTTAAATATTTGATTTAATTCTAATTTTTGGAATATTTTTAGAATTTTGAAAAAAAAAATACAATTTTTCAATTTTATATATAATTTTAGAATTTCGAAAAAAGTTTCAATTATTGATTTTGTACGAATTTTTGGAATATTTTTAGAATTTTGAAAAATTTTAAATTTTCGATTTTATTATAATTTTAGAAAAAGTTACAATTTTTGATTTTGTTATAATTTATGCAATATTTTTAGAATTTTTGAAAAAAGTTTAAATCTTTGATTTTTATTAATTTTTTAAATATTTTTAGAATTTTGTTTGAAAAAAGTTTGAATTTTTTATTTTATTTAATTTTTACAATATTTTTGGAATTCTGAAAAAAATATAAATTTGTGATTTTGAAATATTTTCTCGAAACGCTAAATGGAGATTTTTTATAGTAGTCTGCTGATTGTATAATCTTTTCACTAAATTATGTCAATATTCGTCGCTTTAATAATGAAATAACGTATACGCAAAAGTATAGTTTCGAGATATTTGAGTTTAAAGTTTGATGTGCGCATGCATTTGCATGGACGTTAATTTATAATTTATTAATTCTTACCCCCAGTCATAAAATAATTCTAAAATGTAAAAAGGCCAATTCAAAGATGCCCTTATGGGGAATGCAGCGCACCTATTATATAAAAACAACGTATAAATAGCATACGTTGTTTCATTATTAAAGCGACGATATGATCTGTTATAATTTTCCGACAACGTGTTGACGTTTCGTGTTAGCTTTGTAATACATATCTAAACAGAGATAAAAAATACAAATACTTTAACAAAAAAGTTATGTTTGATATACATTGCTGCCCAAAACTAAAAACCATGTCCTCATAATAGATTTTTGCAAAAACTGTAACAAAGTCCTTAACCCAGACCGAAGTCTTGATGTCTCAGAGCTTGAGATTTCAGCCCCTCCATATTTTAAAATAGAGTTTCGATTGAATGTTTAAGACAATACAATTTGATTAAGTGTGGTAAGTTAATGATATTTATTATATTGCATACACATACAATGCACCTTGCACCTGTAACGACGGACTATTTTCAATTTTTACTCTAAAATAGTGGTTTTCAAATTCGATGAAATTCCCTAATAATTTTATTAATCGTAATAAACGTAGACATTTATTTGTAATTTAACATTTTTTTTTGTTGATGATTTAAATAAGTTCAAGTAAATTTAAAATACAAGCTTTCATACTTGAGGGAGAAATTGTTTGATGAAGGGAAAAACAGAAAATCTGTAAGACGGATATATAAACGATCAAATTGTTTTAGATCGGATCAATTAGTATATAATTTTTAAATCAATTAGTATATAAAATTGAATCAAAGAGATTAGTGATTAAATAAAAATTTATTTATTTTCATTTATAAATTGTTTAAAAATATATCAATTTTATACCAGAATGTTGAGTTTGTATTTTGTGACATTTCAAAACCATAATTTGTTTTAGTGATAATTTGAATTGAGATTTTAAGCAAAAAAAAAAACATTTATATATATAAATATGACAGAACCAAAAAAAATCAAAAGCTTAAGTTTTTTAATGTCGTGATCTTTGGCAAAAAAATTGATCTGAGATCAAAAAAATTTGCTGTCAGATCAAATTAGCTGTCAGTTTGTGTTCTTTGGCAAAAAAAAATTGATTTATTTTTTGATCTAGATCAAGTTTTAAAAATCTAGAGTTTTTGGTAAATTTTACAAATACATTGAAATATTAATTTTAATTGTCAAATTTATGTAAACAGAAAAAACCCGCCATTTTAATTATTATTATTATTTTTTTAAAAATAATTTATTATTATTTAAATTACTAATTAATAATAAAGTTATTACAAATAAAATGATAAAACGTAAAATCTATCATTTTCAAATGTAAACATAACCAAATATATCAACTGATAGAACAAAAAGTCAAAACAATTTACTACTACATTTACAAAAGTAGATTGATTTATTTAATGCTGTTCGTTGGCAAGTGAATAAATCAATCTTTTTTCGATCAAGCCAAACAACACAACATAAGAAATAATAATGATATCTTGACGTTTTGTGTTTTATTTGGACATGTAGTTATTTACAATTTGAAAACATTAAAATTTTGCAAATTTAATTAAATAATAATAGTTATGAAATTAGTTCAGTAACTTTATACATAGCAGTATGCGTCAAACCCGGTAGTTCTGATTTTTTGCAGACTTGTTTATGATGTTGGCCCAATGAATAATCCAAGTTTGTGACCTCGAGCGCCGAACGCAACTTCGTTAAAAATCGAAAAAATCGTTATTTTTTCAAATTTTGGCGATTATAACCCTAAAGGACTAGTTTTTTCTTTAACCTTTCTTAGGACGTTAAAGTGGACTAAATTCGCTACAATATAACAGGAGAATTGTCTCTGTAGACCTAATAGTTTCCGAGATTAAGCCTTTCAAAATTTATCATTTTTTCGCAACTTTTTGCAATTCTTTCGTTCCAAATGAATTTTGACCCTGAATGCACTTTCGAAGCCCTGTAGGGGGAAGTGGGGATGGTATAAACAGTTTGTACTTAAAGCTCAATAACTTTAAAACCATAAAACATTTTTACTTAAAAACTGTTTCATTGTAAAATTTCATATCTTTACTACATAAAACTCTTTTTTTTAATTACGTAACTAAACATTAAGTATAAAATTTTGAATTTCAAAAAATTTATGTTTCTCGTTTAAAGTATCCCCACTGGTGGGGTACTTATAAACAATGAGCATTTTTGTATGGGGCACATATAAACACCCAAAAAACACCACAATAAAATTCATAAAGTACCTTTTTTAAAATTTTTTATTATTTATTGTGCTTCAAACAATATATATAAGCATATAACATATATATTTCTTAAAAAAAAAAAACAATATTTTTCGATTGTTGTAAAACCTCAATAAATTCAGGTAGAAAATTATAAAGAAAAAAGCAAAAATTCAATCTCATCGTATGTTTAGGTTTTGCAAATCAATATCAAAATTGAAACGGGAAACCATACGTATACCATATAGCCATACCATACGTCACATATAAACGCGCTTATACTATCCCATTTTTTTTTTGTTTATATGTGCCCCACGTGGCGATTTTAGGGTTATGTTTTGAAAAAATATTCCAAGATCTAAAATTTGGCTAAAACAAAGAAATATTATGTTTCTTCAATATTTCAGCTATCAAAACATGTTGGAATATTTTTAAACATATGATGGTAAAAAAAGTTATTCGAGTTTTACAAAAAAAAAAAATATTTACTTTTGGGTTGCCAAAACATCTAATCACCAATAACTTTTGAACAAGACTGACTTCAGCTGTCAAATTCTCCTGGTGTGTGTAATCGATCGAAGCGACATCTGTGATATTTTTGCCGAATTTTTTGATTGATGTTTTGTGAGGGTAATTAAAACTGTTTACAGTTGCCCCATGTTTATACTATCCCCACTTCCCCCTACTTTTATGATGGGATGTTAAAAAAGAAAATGGGAAGTGTGAACGATGATGTTTAATCTAAACTACGAATAATGAAGTAACAAAGATAAGTACAACAAAAGTTAGAAAGTTTATTTGTTAGAAAATTGAGTAATATTCAACATCAAAAAATTAAATTAATTTAGCCCTCTTGGAAGGTTCCGCTTGAGGTTCATCCGTATCTGGATCGACGCATTGAGATAGCATATCCCCATCAGGGGATGGTGATGAATCGTCGACGTCTTGTGCCCACAAGTCATCCTCCATTTCGACATCGGAGAGATCGTCACCTTCTGTGATATCTGCTACTGCAACCACAAAAATGATCAGGTACAGTTACATAATCTTCTTTTCTCATCGGCCACCACACACATATATTTATTAATACAATTAATAGAACAGGGATGTAGAAAACTCTACGAAGGTATATTGCAAACAATTGCGAAGTTCGAAAAAAGTGATAAACTTTGAAAGGCTTAATCTCGGAAACTATTAGGTCTACAGAGACAGTTCTAGTATCATATTGTAGCAAATTTAGCCTAATTGAACGTCTTAAGAAAGGCTAAAGAAAAAACTACTCCTTTAGGGTTAAAATCGCCAAAATTTGAAAAAATAACGATTTTTCGCGTTTTTTCGATTTTTGACGAAGTTGCGTTCGGCGCTCGAGGTCACAAACTTGGATTATTCATTGGGCCAACACCTTAAACAAGTCTGTAAAAAATCAGAACTACCGGATTTGACGCATACTACCCCATACTCTCAGGCGACAAAGTTACTGGACTAAATGTTGTATACGTAAATGTGTGAACTTAAATCGTTACGAAAAGCATAATAGAAATAAAATAACATGTCACAGATTTCCAACCGATACAAAATATTTAAATGCATGGTTAAAATCACTAAATTTAAAACCATGGAAACCGCAGAAACATGATGTAATTTGTTCGCAGCATTTTGAGGAAAATTGTTTAGATTGAAGTTCCCCGTTAAGGATACGTTTTAAGAAAACTGAAATACCTACTATTTTTAATCAAATGTCTGGGGAATCGTTAATAATGGGAGTTATCACAGAAGATAAACGAAGACGTAAAACAAAACATGAAGAAGACAACATTCAAGAAATAAATTAATGTAAGCTTTTTATTGAATTTTAATTTATATAATTTTTGTGATTTGTTTTTGTAAAACTAAATTATTTTATTTGTTAGCCAATTAATAAGTTTCTTTACAATTTCAAAGTGATTCATGATAAAAGATGCAAGTGTTAATTAGTTTGTCGTAGATTCAGTTTTCTTATATTTTGTGAGTTTTCCGGTGCGATGTAATATTATAATTTCGTATAAAAGTCTATATCAATATACACCTGTAGTAGAATCATTACAATTAATTATTTTCAACTAATCTGAAAACCGAAAGTTTTGCATTTTTCTAATTAAACATTAAGATTTTTAATCAGAAAACATTTTTACGTGTTTCGTGGAGGTATCGAACCCCGAAATTTTTTCTGATTAAAAATCTTAATCTTTAATTAGAAAAATGCAAAACTGGTTTCAGAATTGAAAAATTCTTATTCCGCACCAAAAGTAGCTTTAAGACGGAGAAACATCATGTACTGTTAGATGAAATATCGTTTTTTCACAAAAGTAATTATTAAGATGAAAGAACGAATCGGTTTTGCTAAATGGAAAAGTTTTCTGCAAAGTCTGGGCTAATAGGAGTAAAAAGGGTTAAAATATATCAGTTAGCATTCCGTTTCAGTGTTAATTATTGAAAAGAAGCGTTTTGTTTAAAGAAGGAGAATTCTGATAAGTTTTCTGGACTAATGTGGGACCTAGGTTGTGGGATTGTTGCGGGACCTAGGTCTTAAAAGATATCTATGTGTTGTTGTGACACTTATAATTTCTATAACACAACACTTTTTGTTAAACAAAAAAATTAAAAATATTTATTATTGTTGAACGCTAAATTTGGTTCTGGTTCTGGGGAAGTTTGAATCCTTATTTCACTTAATTTTATTTATTGTAATTATGTTAATTTATGATAAGGTATAATTTTTCGACAATGCATTGCAGTTTCGTGTTAGTTTAGTAGTACATATCTAAACAGATATGAAATATTTTATATTTTTCTAAAGAGTCTTATGTGTACAACAAACGACAATCACTTACAACAATGCCCCATAAAAGCCTCCTGCAGAATACAATATACACAATTCTCAACACAGAACGATATCTTTATATATTGTCGGTTCCAAAGCATTGACGTATAACTCCATTTTCAAAAAATTGGAAGGAAGTGAAGAAAACTTTAAATTGCAATTGAAAAATATGGACGGGCTGAAATCTCAAAGCTCTGAGATATCAAGACTTCGGTCTGGGTTAAGGAGTTTGATATAGTTTTCGGCAAAAAACTTTTATGAGGATATGGTTTTTAGTTTTGGGCAGCGATGTATATCAAACATAACTCTTTGCTAAAGTACAAGTATTTTTTTTATCTCTATTTAGAAATTTATTACAAAACTAACACGAAACATTAATACGATGCCGGAAAATTATAACAGATCATAAATTAACATAATTTAGTAAAAAGATGATACACTCAGCAAACTACTCAAAAACCTCTCCATTTAGCGTTTCGAGAGAATATTACAAAATCACAAATTCATATTTCTTTCAAAATTCCAAAAATATTGCAAAAATTAAATAAAATCAAACTTTTTTTAAAATTCCAAAAATTAGAATAAAATCCAATATTTAAAGTTTTTTTAAATTCCAATAATATTCCAAAAAGCTTTTCCAAAATTCTAAAAATATTGCAAAAATCATTACAAAATCAAAATTGAAACTTTTTTCAAAATTCTTAAAATTATAATAAAATATAAAATTTTTCAATATTATAAAAATATTCCAAAAATTAAAACATTTTCCGAAATTCTAAATATATTGCAAAAATTATTACAAAATCAAAAATACAAACTTTTTTCAAAATTCCAAAAATATTTCAAAAACTATAACAAATTCAAAAATTTCCATGTCCAATTTCATTATCAATTACATTTACGTCATAAAAACAGCTACATTTTTTTTTCAAAATGAAATCATTTTTTGACACACTTGACATTATTTTTTTGATAAACTTATAATGCCACAATTCTCAATAATAATAATAAAATTTCATGTCATACAAATTATTAATTTTATTTTTTTCCAAAAAATTGGGTAAAAAAGTAAATACAAATCTTTCTTTTGATACACTTGACAACATTTTTTTGACAAACTTATAATGCCATAATTATCAATAATAATAATAAAATTTCATTTCAAACAACTAATTAATTTTATTTTTTTCCAAAAAATTAGGTAAAAACTAAATAAGAATCTTTCTTTTGACACACTTAACAACATTTTTTTTAAAAACTTATAATGCCATAATTCTCAATAATAATAAAATTTCATTTTAAACAAATAACTAATTTTATTTTTTTCCAAAAAATTGGGTAAAAAAACAAATAAAAATCTTTCTTTTTGACACACTTGACAACATTTTTTGACAAACTTATAATGCCATAATTATCAATAGTAATAATAAAATTTCATTTCAAACAAATAATTAATTTTATTTTTTTCCAGAAAATTGGGTAAAAAACTAAATAAAAATCTTTCTTTTGACACGCTTGGCAACTTTTTTTTGACAAACTTATAATGCCATAATTATCAATAATAATAATAAAATTTCATTTCAAACAAATAATTAATTTTATTTTTTTCCAAAATATTGGGTAAAAACTAAATAAAAATCTTTCTTTTGACACACTTGACAACATTTTTTGACAAACTTATAATGCCATAATTCTCAATAATAATAATAAAATTTCATTTTAAACAAATAACTAATTTTATTTTTTTCCAAAAAATTGACTAAAAAATAAATAAAAATCTTTCTTTTGACACACTTGACAACATTTTTTTGACAAACTTATAATGCAGTAATCTAGTTTTGGATCTCACATACCAATCCTTACCATCAAGATTTCTCCAAATTCAATGTTCCTACTCGTAATCTCTTAAAATGAACGTTTTGTAGCCCAAAATATGAAAATTTGCTGTTTTTGACACACTTAATGACCTTTTTGACACACTTCCGGTACAGTTATCGAACACAGCGTCCTTTCGGACATCTCCCTTGAGTATACCTACACTGAAAGAAAAAAGTAAGTATTTTCAACAGAAAACACGTATTAATTTAACAGAAATTTATGTGAGTTTTCAGCCACCTTAGCACTTTGTTATTAGAAAATTTTTTGCTATGTTAAATATACATAAATTTACAAACTCATTTCTGTACAAAATGACATAGTTTTTTGTAAACAGAATATAATATTTTGTTATAACAACATATCCGATTTTTAAAGATAAGTTAGTTTAACAAACATATATGTACTTTTAACATAGCGTTTTTATAAAACGACATAGTTTTTAGTAAAAAAAAAATTATATTTTGTTATACCAACATAGCCAATTATAAAGATTTAATTAGCCTAACAAAGGTATATGTACTTTTAACATAATTTTTGTAAAACTTTTATTTCACTATGTAACTTTTCTAAGTGAAAACAATAGAATTATTTGTTATTTATACATACTAATGAATTGACTGCCATAGTTAAAATAACTATATATGTTATAGGACCTTGGTTAAAATTAACAATTTTGGACCTTTGGACTCCTTCTAAAATTGGGAATAAAAACACTTTTTAAATGTACTCAAAATAAATTTATTTATTAACAATGATTTTATTAATACTTATATATATATATATATATATATATATATATATATATATATATATATATATATATATATATATATATATATATATATATATATATATATATATATATATATATATATATATATATATATATATATATATATATATATATATATATATATATATATATATATATATATATATATATATATATATAATAGAAAATTGTATTTTAATTACACAACTTAATTATGTAAATTAAATTATTGTATTATTAGTTAAGTCACCTTAATGTATATATTTATGTTAAATGAACATTTTTATTATGTATATAAGTGTTATTTATAATGTATTATAATTTATTTATTTATTAAAATTTTTTTATCATTAGAATTTATTTATGTATTTATTTATTAATTATTCGTTATAATTTATTTTGTTTATTATAAATGCTTATAAAATGGTAGTTTAATATAAAAATATAATCCCGGGAAGAAATGTAATTAACATTTAAAATGGAGGTAGATAGTTTTAATAAATGCATTTGTTTTATTAAAATTTGCATTTCGACTATAATAACTTCAGCTAATACAAATCAAAAAAATTAAATAATGTTTAAAATGCGAATAGATTATAGAAGTTGATTATTTTAAATCTAAAATTTAATAAAAGAAAACATATCATATACGATGGATAAAACAGATTTAAGATAACTAAGATTCCTTAAACTATTTAATGAAACTGTCGGTTATGGATAATGTAGATGGTGTTACTACAGATTGTTGTTCTTTTAAAATATTTCTTGAAATGGGTACATAAAATTTTTATTTATGGTATTCGAATAACATATTGGCGTTGTCGTTGCCAAATTAAAATCAATCTGAGCAAAATAATTCTGTAAACAAAATTTAGTATATTTAATTCAGAAAATAGTTCGAATTTTAACTTTAATTTATTTTAAGTTTTTATATAAAGCTATATTTTTCAAAGTTAAAACTCAGATTATAAACTCAGATTATATAAGTGTATAAACTCAGATTAATTTAGTTCAGTTAACAAAACCGTAAAAATTTTTTAGCAAGCGGAAAACATTTAAATTTAACTCACCGATTCTTTATTCTTCTTCTCTCCTGAAATTTATGTATGTAATGCTCGAATTGCATCTTTGCCCAGTATTTGTTACCCTTATAAACTTTACTTATTTCATCTTGTGTTATAATAATAATAAGTTTTCCGCGAATAGAAATCGAGCTATCAGGATTTCAAAAATAATAATATATATTATTAATTTAAATTTAATATATAATATAAATATAATTAAAGACAAGTAAATGCTTCATAAAAAGATTGAATTGCTTACCTGTTAAATTTTTAAATAATTTAATGTTGTATATTATCCTTTTCTTTAGGAATCTATAAAGTGTTTTTTAGTTGCAAGAGATGTTTTTTTAATATCCAAGCACAAAGAAAACACGTTTCAAATGGAATTAATTTTAAATGCAATCCTTAAATGAATTTTGACATTTTACAAAATGTTCTCTTATTTTGAAATAGCACTACATACTAATACCAATTCTTTCAATTTAATTAACATAGTGCTCCGTTACTTCAACTTAGCCTCGTAAACTCAATTTCTCTTAACATAGCGCTCTGTTATTATAATATATGCTTAACAGAGTATATGTTAAATATTTTTACCATTGTTAATAAAAATAAACTACCGCTATGTTAAAATAACTGAAGCCATGTAATTTTAACAAAACCAATGTTTGTTTACAAAATGTTTTTGCTTAGGTAAAATAACGAAGCGATTTTTGTATTAATAACATAATTGAAAAAAACTAGCAAAGTCAATTTTATTGAAACGTAACATAAACTATGTTATTTTAACAAAAATATTTTAATAAAACCAATTTGGTTAATATTACGTAGCTTTTTTTCTCAGTGTATTTTTAGAAAAAAAAATTGGAAATCCTTCCAGCGGTTTTCCCTGCAGCGTAGGTAATGACGGCCGGCCGACTGACACACATTTTTTTTTGCTTTTTTAGAATCAGTAGGTAGGTCCTAAAACGTCGAGAAATGCCAAAAAAGTGGGGGTAAGAATTTCACTTTTGGCTCATGAATGTAATACTTAGGTCTTTCAGACCGAAGTAACAACCTTGAAAATAAAAGTTATTATCAATAAATAAAAAACAAATATACTTTTTTTTGATTTATTGATAATAGATTTTGTTTTCAAGCTTATTTAGAATAGCAATTAAACGTTTTCTTCGCTTCCTACCAATTTTTTGAAAATGGAGTTACACATTTTTGTTTTTTTTTTAATTGAAAGTTTGGCATGTTTAGTGTTAATATAATTAATTATATATTAACGTCTCTAAATATCCGAAGATATCATGCCGACTAGGGATTAGAATCAATTGAGAATTAAGTTTCTTTTAGAAATTGATGAACGCCGATTGAACTTTTGAGGGTTAAAGTTACCAGGGAAAACTCTGAAAATTCGAAAAAGAGTAACTCTTATGCTGAAATTTACATATCTGTATGATATCACCACTCTATTTTATTTTTTTAACATGAAATTTCGCAGCGGTTATATTTGTTGTAGCAGTTACGAATATCAAAACTTAATTTTATATATTTTTACAACTTTACCTGATCCGAACCCTATCAGTGATAGGAAAAACCAGATCCGACCAAGATCGAAGTCCTAACATAGTGCTAGGTAGTTGAGTTTTTTTGTTAAAATCGATTGTTTGATTTATTATAATTTTAAAACTGTCTTGTATTTTGGATTGGATTTTCTTAATCTAAGTATCTTAATATGTTTCAAAAAGTACTACAATAACTTCGTAAATTAAAATGTATATTACATGAAGTCCATATTTAGTTAAATAACAAGCAACTATAGCATTGTTAAATAGTAAACAAATTATATTCATTTGTACATAATAAAAACAAAATGATCACTAATTTATTCAAAACAAAACCTCTAATCTCAAATGTCAACATACGAATTGCTTGTATACAAAATAGTTCATTTAAAATTCAATTATCTACCGAAAATTTCTTCATAGTGAATTGTTGTCTTACATACAACTTACAAATTATAGAATAAAATTGTAACAAAAACAAAAATAAATAGAAATACTTAGTTTGTGTGTTTGTGAAATATTTCACTATTATATGGATAAGATTTTCTTGTTTATCCAAAGTTTTCAGTTTGTGCTTTATGTTGTAATATGTATTTAAATTTATTTAGAAAAAACAACCAAATCAAAAATGAAACGTGTTTTTAACTACATTTCTTCATGTTACTATTGTAAAAGATTAGACTATAACAGTTTGATGAAGGTCAAAAATGTATTAACATAAATCACATGCTTTCTCCCAACAGCACAAAATCACTATTAATCTTTTAATTAAAAAGAAATAAAATTCCACTAGATAAAAATCTTTAGTTTCACATTAAATTTGTGCCTGAGTATAAACATTAATTATAATTCCACTAATAAGAAACACACTTTTTATCTGGCTAATTGCAAGCTTCATATCTCATTGTTTTATTGAAAATCATTATATTATATATAAAAAAAATTAAAGAAAATAAAAAAATACAGTAAATGTAGGATAATCAAAAACCTTTCTCTAAAACTCATTCTATCAATCAATATCATTTAACCTGTTCACTCTAAACTTGTTGATCAATATCTTTAAAATTAATTGGAAAAACGTTCTGAGATAATTAATTATTTTTTTATTATTTTATTATCAATTTTTAATGTTTAATGATGATTTGTTGTGAGAAGAATAACGAAAACGTGAGAGTTTTTTTGGATAAAAAATAAAATGCAAGTTGTCAGATTGACATTGAGAGAAGTTAAATCTAATCTTGAAAGCTCGTAGTTGATTATAATCTTAAATAGACATATTTTTATGCTTCCACTATAATAAATACGTAATAAAAATTTAACAAACAATCTTTGAAGTATCCAGAGATTTTTTTTCTTTTTATTGGTTAAGGCGGTTAGCCCATATCAAATTATGGTCCTAATAAGGCAGTACCTAAAAATTAGACAGGTCTGTGTTATTTTCGCATTAGTACATAATACTATGAAATCCTCCAAAAATCCCAAATAAAATCGGTTGAAATATTATGGATCAGCATAATAAAGTGTAAATAAATAAATAAATATACGCGCCCCTAAGCACGTCCGACCGTCTTATCACTGTGAACGCTCGAACAGGAATATATTGAAAGTTATAATTTCGGGCCAATTTTCAACTATTTTGTATCATACTCGTAAATACTTAATAATGTTTATCGAGCTTTTTCCACTTAGTTTCATTCAACTAATTTAAATTGAAAAGAGAGAAGATGAAAGTAGTTTTGCTGATACATCCATATATACATATATTATTTTTATTATTTTCCATCTTATGTTGTTGTATAAAAAACAAACAAAAAGAAAATTACATTGTTTATTAAGATGATTATGGTGATGGAATATCATTGAAAAGAAAAAAATGTAATAATCGAGCTCATCATGATTTATTTATATTACTTTTTTTTCAAGATGAAGGTCGTTATTGTTACGCTCAGTCATCATTATTATTTTTTGTAATAATAGTGGAAATAAAAATATAAAAACTTTTGGTTTTGTTATTAATTTTTTTTTTGTAGTTCGGTGACTATTGTCATTTCAATTCGAATCAAATGCATATAACAAAAAACTTTTGCTTAAACTCATAGCTATTGTTAGGATTTATTTCAAAATTTAAATTTTATTTGTAATTGAGGTTAACTTTTGTTCTGGTTACCGATGTCGGTTACTTTATGCTTTATTATGACGATTTTAACGTGAATGAAATGCAAAATCATTAGCAAATATTTAATTGTAGTTATGTTTTGCAAAAAATGTTTTGTTTTATGTTTTATGTTTTATAGAATTTTTATGAAATCTTCTTCAAATTGTGTGAAAATGTGATTGAGATAATTTTGAAATTAAATCATTGTTTATATAGTAAAATAATATTATCTGTTGGCTGGAATTTTTATAATTTTAATTTCAAAATCTTATATAATTGTAAATCAAATATATATTCTGTATAACAACTATGTCAACAAATTGTTAAGACGAAAATTTTAATCACGAATTACAAAACAACTAACCGCTTTATACTATCCAACAACAAATTACTTAACTTTGTTGAACTTTTAAGCTAACTCAAATATAATAAGAAATAATAAAATGAAATTTCAGTCCATATTTTAATTTTAAGATTTTTATCAGATTCAAACAAAAAAAATTTAAAGCAATATTTGGAATTATTGCAAATCTTAAAATATATATTTTTGTCCTTCCTTCTTTATATAAACAAATAAAAATTAGCTATGCTACATTTAATTCCATTCTCTCAAATTAGAAATAAACAAATTGCATATATTTAAACAATAAAACAAAATTCTAAAGCTCTACCTTGTATTTTAAATTCATTTCCCGCTTTTTTTTGTACAAAGAAATTGTATCAATCTTATATATGTATATAATTTAAGGTGGAGTTTATTTTTAAATTTTATTTTTATTTTGCGAATGTCAAAATTTGAAATCAAAATCGTGTAATTTAAAAAAAAAACCAAACAAATAATTTATATTTTCCACTTCATTTTAATAAAAAAAAACTGTAACATAATTGTTGTCATAAAATTAATTTAAGAGAAAAAAAACTAAGACCTCTAAAGTTGTTTAGTTTATATACTTAAGCTAAAAAAAAATTAAACCTTTCACAATATGGTAATAGTTTGGCCAAATTGGTGTTTGCGTTCAATGAAATTATATTTTATTTGAGTTGCCCTCGAATTTGTCAATTTAACGGTATTTTTCATGTATAATGATAAAAGTTTTTAAGTTTGAATTTTATTTTTGAGATTGAGAAATTCGTTACAGCTTCAAAAATTATTGATATGAATTTTAAGGATGGTAAACCAACCTTAAAGAATGTTATATGCTTTTAATTTTTATACAGGCTTTGCAGTCCAAATTCAAAATTTTGCAAATCATATTCAACATTTTGCAATTCAAATTCAATTTTTTTATTTCAAATTCAACTTTTTGCAAATCAAATTCAATATTTTGCAAATCAAATTCAATATTTTGCAAATCAAATTCAACTTTTTGCAAATCAAATTGAAAAGCAAAAAATTGAATTTGGTTTGCAAAAAGTTGAATTTGATTTGAAATATTGAATTTGATTTACAAAAAGTTGAATTTGATTTGCAAAAGTTGAATTTGATTTGCAAACTGATGAATTTGGACTGCAAAAGCTGTATCTAACATCGTATAGCCACTTATATAGTATGAAGACTTAAATCACGAATGTGCATGGTGTATGATTTAATTCATTCGAGTTTATATTAGTATTTTTCATAACCAAACTAGAAACTAACGTATAATATATTAAGTTAATGAGTAACGTAATATACTGCGCACTATTGCACTAAAATATTGACAATAAAATTTTTCTCAAATAATTTCAAACCATTTTTTTGCGAAACAATTAGAAATAGTACCATGGCCATATGAAAAAATGGTAAATAAAATATGATTATTTCTAGTTTATTTCTAATTTATTTAATTATTTATTTCGCGTTTGACTATACACCAAACTCGTAGAATATATTAATAGCATTCTGTTCTCGTTATACAACATACTATTGAGCTAGTTTGAAACCATAATTTTTATTACCAAATTAGAAATACCAAATTTATATTCTAAATTAAGATAATACGCATTATTAACAGTTTAGTTGAAATTATGTTCAATTTAGCAAATCTGTGATTAGTGTGATTAGTGTGATTAGTACAATGATTAGTAAACTAATTTTGTTTTCTTTAATATTACGAATGTCTTTGTAACATTAATTATTTATTTTTTGAGCCAACGAAAATAGTTCCACTTCGATGTTAATTAGTATAACGAGCAAATTTATTAGGTTTTCAGTGTAATATTTCAAAAAAAATAAAAAAAATTGAATTTTTGGAAATACTTTTATGAGTGTTTAAAAATGTAGACCTTTGCTTTATCTCCTGACCTCAAATCTTAAGACTCGGTTTTTATTGTTAAAAAAGGAAATGACAATTCAATACTATACCTAAACTTAATGCCCTTAATACCCAAATACACAAAATCATTTTAAAACCTATGGTTCCAAATCAACATGCGTTCTAAGGTGTAAATGGATAACTTTACAATAAATCCTATCACATAATTAACTATGACATGGGCCAATTTTCCATTATAATGGAGAAAATAAAATGTTTGAAGTAGCAAAAGTTTCATCAAAATGAATCTGAAGCCAATTCTAGTACTTCGTGAAGGAGCATTATAATTTTCAACGCTATGACATAAATTCCAGACTTTGTCAAGATAATTAATGAATAAGATCCAAAACTAAAGCATTTGTGACAATGCCTATACATAATAGAGGTAAATCATATGCTTTGTAGTGAAGCGCTTGTTTCATTGATGGTACAATGAGGCCGCGCCCATAGCGAGATAGTTTTGTAGCCCCAAACTAGCTTCAGCCCGCGGGGGACGAGAATAAAATACCTGCTACTTCAGCACAAATATCAGTAATGTATGCGTAATTAAATATGCAAACGGATCATAAGGAAAACAAGTGAACGAAGTAGACTCTGGCGACCCTATAGGTGAAAGAACCACGATCACCACGTCCAACCCCCCTTAATTCTAACACATCCACATGCTCTCGTACTTCATCCACTCACTCACATACACACACACTCACCCATACCTACACACATGCTCACATCCAACTAGAGATGTTAAAATACCGTATTTTATTTTTTTTGTATAATACAGTGTATTATACATTGTATTATACAAAATAAAATACCGTATATTCTGTACAAAATTGTAATAGCCGAGATAGGATGTGAATGGTATAACAACAAAAAATGACTTCCATCATCATTTTGAATTACATCTAATTCATTTTTTCTAAATATCTGAATTTGTATATCTTATCGTTATTTTTATCTATATATATTCCTTAAATAAATGCTAAGAAGACCTATATATTCATTTGACCCTAATTCATGTGAATGGTCTGATCAAAACTATCTTGATGCTTAGTTTCAATTTATTTCACCTTCATTAACTACCTGCTGCTGTAGGGATTGGATCCCTACCATTTCTCATGAATAAACTGTTAGAGGTCTTAATCATGTTTAACATAAACGAGATAATTACTTTTGCTATTATTTTCTACATGTTTACATGTTATCTGGGACTACTCAAAGTTATTAAATTGAGTGACAAATCCATGTTTCAAAATTTTGATTTCCTGCTCCAAAAATTCACTGTAACGGTTGCATCTCAGCACCTATAATCGATTGTTGATGTTTGTGTTCTGTTGATATTAGAACAATCTTGGTACAACAGAAATTTAAAAATTACTTAGAAAGGCACAATAGCAAGGCGTACAAAAAATTCATTTCCTCGGCGTCATTTATATCTTATAGATGTAATCGTAGACATATTTTTACAGCTATAAATTCTTTTAATAATGCACGCACTAATTTTAGTCAAATGGCTACTTGCTACTTCGCGCGCCATCAGAATAAAAAATAATTTTTATAGTAAAATACCACGTATAATACAACGTTTTGGACAATACGGTATTTTACGTATAATACCGCGTATTATACAATTGTATTAAACACTTTTACATCACTACATCCAACCCATACACACATTCACTCCACAAGCTAACAGGCACACTTTCAATTTCATGTGCAATCGTTTTATCAAATAGTATAACATTGATTTGTTTATTTATCGTATGGTTTTTTTTGTGACACATTAAAAAATTAAACTTAAAAATAGGTAGACTCTTCTATGAAATCTACCTAAAACAATACATGGATACACATTAAATGAACTTACAATCGATTTGATTGCGTGTCTTTTAAGTAAATTAAAAAGTAAAATATTTGAACATTGGGCAGTACATTTGAACATTAGATGTTTACATCGAGCGAGTCTATCATGCTACTACATCGGGAGTAGCCAAATGGATGACTGAGATGTTGCCATTGTAACGTCGAATTGGACACACAGTTGCAATGTGTTTTATAGTTTGTTGTGGAGCGCCGCAGTCACACTCGGGGGACTCTGAAATGCCCCACTTGTAGAAAAAATCAGCACAACGTCCATGATTCGTTCTTATTCGGTTTAATGTAGTCCAGGTATGACGTGGCAAATCGAAACCAGGTTGGGTAGAAGTCGGGTTAGTAATAGAAAGGCCAGTTGTGTTGTAATGTTGCCAGGAGGTGTCCCAGGCATCCAAGATATTAAAATCAGTTGCCAGCAGGTTGCTGGCAGTTTTATGTGGAGGCTTTCTTGACTTCAATCGACAACGAGTGTGGTCACCGTAATATTCGTGCAAGGGTAACGTGGTGTTGTTGGTTAACTTTTTATGTTCACGCATGAGGGCATGCGAGCGTCTGAGTGCAGGTGGAGCGATATTGCTTAACACAGGGAGCCAAGGTAAAGGGGTGGATCTGATAGTACCACTTATAGTACGCATCGTAGCATGCAGCTGGCAGTCAACTTTTTGAGTATGTGTGCTATTCAACCAGACTGATGCGCCATACTCAGCCACTGAGTAAACCAGACTTAGAGCAGTTGTTCGGAGAGTAGCTGGAGTAGCACCCCATGTAGAGCCTGCCAGTTTGTGCAATATATTGTTTCTCGTTTTAAGTTTTTGTGACGTATTTTCTAGGTGGAGTTTAAAAGAAAGAGTTCTATCGAGAGTAATGCCCAGGTACTTTGGCTGTTGATTGTATTTAATGACAGTGCCGTTAAATAACACTGATAGTTCGTGTTTTGCCAGTTTGTTGTTTAAGTGGAAACAGGAGCTCTCGGTATTACTTAGATTGGGAAATAAACTCCACGTTCGAAAATAGTCATTCATTATCGCTAGGTCAGTTGAGAGCAAATCGATTGATTTGTTATTTGTTATTCAAACTATATACCTATTTCATAAATAAAAAAAAAACTTAACAAAAGAAAACAAGAATACATGAGAATTACCAGATCTAAAATTAATAGACGACCTAAAAACAAATAGACGTAAATTCGTTTCTATTCAATTCAATTAAATCATTTTTCTGGTAATTTTAACTTCATTTTCCAGCTCCCCATAATTTAACGTTGCGGTTTATTGGAAATTAAGGTTTTCTAGCAACAATAAAAAAATAAATATATTTAGTTATATGTAAATCGAAAAGGAAAACCCACGAAAGATATATTAGGTTTGTAATTTGTTGTTTTTTTTATTTATTAGATTGCACACATATTTCTGTAATTTGTTTTCGTATTTTAATCAATCACATGAAACGTTACTAGCACCACAACATCCTCGCTCATACATACTCACATCCGCATATCCATATATACACGCTCATACACCCACACACACGTCCATAATCATTCAGACATAGAGATAAAACAAATTGAAAATAGGACTCACCCCATAGATAGTCCAGACCCCACTCCGTGTAATTAGATGCGATCAGCCGATCATCCTTCCCTCCGTTTCAACTTATATGATATTATTCTCGCACCGTTCGTAAACTGATACAAGTGATGAGAGTACTAGACGAACTACTTAGTACGTTGAGGAATGTCGGGCGATGATAGTCACACAATAACTATGGTGTCCGCCGAAGGTGAAAAGTGGTCTACAGCTGGTATGTAAAATGAGATCAATGTTCCATGCCACGTGACATAGCAGTGTATACAGAAAAAAAACTATATTTCATGTAATGATCGTGTCGTTATTAATTGTTGAACTCTATTGTTACCGAATGATGTGAAGAAGAAACTTTATCTCGACTAAATGGTGAGCGACAGTAGTCACACGAAAACTATGGTGACAGGCGAAGGCTTACGGATGGCTACTGTTGATATACAAACTCTCAAAATAGTTAGTGATGAACGATTACTGACGGTTGGATCACGTTGTGTTACGTAGAGGTGTATCAGTAATGAAAAACTATTGTTTCAGGTGATGGTAACTGGATGATTACAGATGGCAAGATGAATCGGATTATTGTTGTAGGTGCTCGGTGAGCGACTATTATTACATTTGATGGTACTATTGTTGTTCACTATAAGATCGATGAATGCGATGCATCTGTAGTAATGCATACAAAAAAAAACAAACTATGGGTTCACCAGATGGTATATGCATGTACAACACTGCTATGTATAATTGTTATTATTGTCAAATATATTTGTAGTGTGATTCCGGAAAAGTGACAACCACCATTTGCAAAAATCAACACACCTTTCGCTACACATTGGTTCGAGAATTAAAATGGTGTTGACTTCAATTGTGACGATGAAAGATTCGGCTTCATTCTCCTTTTCCCTTTATCAATTCATAGTTATATCATTTCCGCTCGTACCAGAAAATTTCGCAATGAAAGAATAGTTTATTAAACAATTTTAGTTTTAATTCAATTGAACAGCTGATGAACGAACAAGAGTTTATTAATTTCTTTTAATTATTATTAAACATATTCATTTCAATTTAATTGAATACCCAATGTATAAAACAAAAGTTTATTAATTTTTCTTAATTATTATCAAACAATTTTAATTTTAATTCAACCGCATATCAGAGGTATAACAAGAGTTTCTTAAGCTTTCTTAATTTTCATTACACCACACCCACAGTAACCAAACAAACAAAAATTTCTCTATGAGCATTTAAAGTCCAAAACAGTTTTTGATTATGTTTGGTGGTAAAGTTAAAACTATATCACAAAAAAAAATCTTTTCGAAGAAAATTGATATAAAACTAATCATGAATCATAGAAATACAGACATATTCGTCATCTAAATGGATTTTTTTGTTTTGTTAGGTTAGTTTCGGTACTTACAATTATCTTAATAGTTTCAGTTAATTTTTATAGATTTAGCTAGGAACAACACATCATACATCACAAACACATAATATTTTTTTCTAATTTCTTTTTCTTTTCTCATTAATTATTTAACTAATATAAATTAAGCTACACGAATTTAACTATATCACAGATTTTTTTGAGAAAATAATCACAAACATATGATCTTCACTGAACTGCCAACCAAATACCTATCGTCCAATAAGAATTAATTGACTAAGAGAGCGATGACATCTCGCGGCATTTATTTATAGTAAAAAGAAGCAGAAGCATTGTCTGGTAGCTTGTTTGAAACCCACTAAGGAGTCTGTTCAACTAACTTGTATCAAAAATATTGAAAAAGAATTATAAAAAAAAGTATTGATTACGAAACGATTGTACTTATATATGGAAATGGCGCGATTACGAATCAGTGACATTGCACAACTGCTCCGTAACAATTCCAAACAGGAACTATGGCGAAAAACCATTACGAGTAGGAAATTAAGTTTAAAGAAAAAATGACAGTAACTATTGGAGTTTTTGCTAATTTGAACCCAACGCGCGTGGGAAAGCAGGGCGAGTCCCAATTACAAAGATTGAATATTAACTTCGTTACAGCTTTCTAAACCAATTTCAAATGTCGCAACACTATATATACAAAAGAGAACAGTTAAATTTTTAGATCAAGCCTTCGATTTGTACGAAATGACGACGGTTTCTGAATGATATTGTGACGTTTATTCGCCGAGTTACAATTATCTAGTTCGATCACTAAATCAGGAAATTAAAACACTATGGATTTTCTAAACGTTTTAATTTTGTTCGTTCAAGATTTTGTTATCAAAATATTTCTTCTACTTCTATTACCCTTAATTGTTCTGGTACTAACAATAATTCACCACTTATAATTCTATTACAATTGTTCAAAATATCACTTTTAACTGTTCACCTACAATAATCTTTTTCTTTCTACTTATAACACTGTTAATTTTAACTCGCCTATATCACTGCTAAATTTTATACTTTTTTCTTCTATCGCTGACAATTTTATACTGTTCTTATCCTCTAACAATACCTCTTATATATACTACATGAAATAGCCTCGATATCACTACAATATTCTAGATAGAACACAAACCTTTTTTTTTTATCAACATAAACATAATAACACGATCTTCAAATCTTGACACATAGGTGTGAGATCTACTCTTTTTAATTTGTTTACTTATGCCTATTCTCTAATAGTTTTCTTTCTTATAAGATAAATAAAAACCTCCTATTACGTGTTTACTTTGGTTAGGTTGTTATCTTTTATTGATATATTTATTTTTGTATTTCTTTTGTGGAACCATTATCTCTAAAGAGTATTTTCTCGAAAGATGTTCTATTGTGTTGTGTTTTATCGTACTCCATAATCGTCACAATATATAAAAATTTTCTTTTAACAGTGTAGAAAATTGACAAAACCAAGATAACGTCTTTATTTGCGCTACCCAATGCTACTTAAAAATCAAATTCTGTTCCAAATCTAGTAGATTGCGCTAAATGTTACATTATAATTATGGTGATCAATCAAAAATTGTTATTTGAGGTGAAGAAATTTTACAAATTCGGCCCATCTTACATATTATTACAAGAATGGAGCAAAAGTTTACACATTTTACATTGGGTTTTCTATAGAGAAACTATCAAAACCAGTAAAGTTTGAAAAGCCACATTTGGAAAACTTCAGCCATTCCAAATAATGTTTCTAATTTCATGGACTCTGAGAAATTTTAGAAATGCTAGGATGTTTTCGAATTTATTTAAATTGAATTTATTAAAATTGATGAATTCTGTTAAATTGAAAATTCCAATATTCATCTGACAATTCTCATAAAATATTTCCCATCCTCTCATGATGGATTTTGGTTATAGAAAATATCAGAATAAATTTTGTATGTCTTCTTGTCTATTAACCGTAACAGCTAATCTAACTCTTATTTCATAAAGATTCAGATGGCTCTGGATCAATATAAATTTGATTTTGATAGAATATGCGCATATCAATTTCATGACAACATTGAAGTGTTTATTACTACATTACGCACTAGTGCATAAAATTCATTCGGTGAGTACATTTGTTCCACCGAGTTCCAATCTTGTTTATTACCAATTAGACTGTTTGAACCTCAGGAGCTGATGAAAAAGTATTTAATTTGAATGTAGACAGCGTATTTTGTTATAACATAAATATATCTTACTGATATGGCAATGAAAAATTTGCGTGAAAAGATTTTACTTATTATAATTTTTTGTTTAGAGCAATAAGTTAACTTTAGGATTCAGTGTAAGAGGGAACCAATTTTAATGAACTTTCAACTTTCTTTCCCCATTTTGACTTTTTCACTTATCACTATTACTATCACCTATTACTTTGATGAAATTTCAACATATTTTACTCCGATATGCCCATCCCAATCTGCGGTTCCCGTTTAAAATTGCCGGATGCAACCATCTTGCCAAAGATATTTTTTTTATTACGTATTCTTTATTTTTTGTCAAATTTTTTGACATGCTCTTGTTTTGTTGAGTTTTAATTTCACCCAGATTCTAATAGAAACACTTATTTTTGATAATTTAATCACTTATCATTGTTTACATAATTTTATTTACAATTATTCATCATGTTTCCCAAACTACTAGCGGTAAAATCTATCAAATTTGTCAATAAATTGAATAAAAATAATAAATTACAAAAATATGAAATCATAATCTAAAATTATGACTCAATCATTTATACAAATTTCTAAAATCTTATTAAACAACGACACAGGACGAAAACTAGCCAAAATAAAGCAAAACAAATAACACTATATATATAACGAATATAGTTATAAACCAAACAAAACTAGATTTTATTCCTCGTTTCTTTCGAGCGAAATAAAATAAAACAAAATAAAATCTACGCACAAAAACTTGTTTTTAAAATAAGATTAAAATATCTGAGGGTAAAAAATAAGATCGTAGTTTTTTGCTCTTTGATTTTCTAGCTCTGATTTTAATTTTTATGCATTTTATTTTGGAAGACAAAAACTTTCTGAGTACAAAATAAAATAAAAATCGAAACACTGCTGAAAACATTTTTTCCCGTATCTTTTTGTTGATGCAAAACTCAATCATAAAATTTTTTCAAATCATTCAATAGTCAATCACACTTACAATATGTACCGACAATCGACATATATCTTTTTCCAATTAAATTAATGAATTAAGAAAAAGAAAGTAAACCTCAGGTATTTTGTTTTTTTACTGATATAATCGAAATTCAATTACATTAATTATTTTTGTTTGAGTTTTGCCAAAATTATAGACTCGTTTCATTAATTACAATTAATTTTATATGTAGTTAAAACTAAGTTTATTTTTGTTTAAGAAAAGAAATTATATATATGATTGATGAGATTGATTTGGTTTTGTTAAAGTCTATTGGTTTTTATATCGGCTTTCTTTTAAAAATAATCGGACAATGACTTTCACTATTTATTTATTAATTTTTGACTCAATGTCAATTTTATTCAAAATAATTCATGCGTAACGCTTGTGCAACAATCTTTTGGTAAAAATAAAATATTATTAATCTATGGTTTAAGCGTTTTTAAATCGATAAGAGTGTCATCTGATACAATTTATAATCAAACTTTAAATATTAGAGAAACCTTTATTTAACATATTTTAGTTATTATGCTAATAACATTGAATTGCTATCGAAAGTATTGTTTTTCTTTACATTTATCAATGACAAAGTGCGTTTTTATTTAAAATAGAAAAAATCTATAATATAATAATTTAAATTCCACCTTCTAATCTTTTCTCAAGTAGAATATGTGAATTGGGGTTGAGAAATGAAAATAAACAAACGAAAAGCAGATTTTTTGTAAAAAAATTTAAAAAATGTTGGTTTTCGTAAAAAAGGTTAAGGTGTGTTCTGCATCAAATCTAACAAACATTATTGTAATCTAAACTGAATCAAGGTAAAAATTGTTTTATTTTTTTTAAACAGTATAAAAGAAATATATTGCATATAATTTAGTTTTACTTAACATTGACCTTTACATCATTTAATCAATGTTTTGTTGTGCTTTAGTAGAAATGTAAGCATCATGATTTGATCCAAGAACAATTGTATCATCGTATTATAAGTAACATAAATATTGTTTATGTTGAAAACAATCAGATAATTATTGCATTATACAATAAAGACAAAAATATTTCCTATTTTATATGTGTCAGTCAGATAAGTTTAACACACGTTCAACTCGCGGATCAACTGATATATCTATATATATTACAAAACTATATGCAACTGTTATATTGAATTTTCAATACTAAGAAATCCAAATCGAGTTTAATAAAAGAATTAAAAAAGAGAAGAAATTTCTTAAAATAAAACTGTCATAAAAATATACATTTAAAAAATTTAACAATAACGCTAAGCTGGCGATAATGATCACGAAATGCAACAAAAATAACAAACAGAATAACAAGCAAAACTTAAAGAAAACTATTATTATTATCTGCTCTTACTGCTGTAGATGTAGTTCTTTGATGACGATAACACGCGACACAATCAAGTTTTAATGTTTATGTACGATATACAAAACTCGTACAAACATTAAACAGTAAAGCAAAACTGAAAACTTTCAGGTGGAAAACACTCGTGTAACGATTTTTATTTAAATTTAATTTAAGTAAATTTTGGTCATGCTTGGAAGTGCATGTCAATAATTTGACGAAATCAAATTTATATCACGCATAGAAAACAGATGTAATCAAATAATGTTTTTGTCTGTTGATTCAAGAATTAATTTTTTTATCTGTTACTATTTCATAAATCTTGATGTCTAGTGAAGTGAAAGTTTAAAAACTAAAAGTGTTCAAAATGCTTAAAAGCTTCCGTTAAATAAAAGTACAGGACTAAATAAACAAATGCTGAAATTTTAGAAACAGTAAGTAGAGCGGAAAATATCTACTAGTTTACACAACTTATTCGAAGCACTTTTTACTTCTGTCTGAAAGACCTAAGTATTGCATTCATGAGCCAAAAGTGAAATTTTTACTCCCATTTTTTTGGCATTTCGCGACGTTTTAGGACCTACTAATTCTAAAAAAGCAAAAAAAAAAATATGTATGTCTGTCTGCCGCCCGGCCGTCACAACCTACGAAATCTAGAAAGCCGCTGGACGGATTTCTAAAATTTTTTTTCTAAAAATAGGTTTACTCAATGGAAAGACGATGTGTTCGATAACTGAACCAGAAGTCAGGTAAAAAAATCGTCAAGTGTGTCAAAACAAGGAAATTTGCATATTTTTTGCTTAAAAAACTTTCATTTTAAGTGATTACGAGTAGGAACATTGAATTTGGAGAAATCTTGATGATCGGGATTGGTATGTGAGACCAAAATCTAGATTATTGCATTAGAAGTTTGTCAAAAAAATGTTGTCAAGTGGGTCAAAAGAAAGATTTTTATTTACTTTTTTACCCAATTTTTGGGAAAAATAAAATTAATTATTTGTACGACATGAAATTTTATTATTATTATTGAGAATTGTAAGTAGGGATTGCAATTCCGGGATTTCGAATCTTGGAATACCGGGATTCGGACAAATTTTCCAACCTCGAAAACCCGGTATTAGCATTTTAAAATACCGGTATTTCAATATTAAAGGGAAAATAGTGTTTTATTTCTAAACTCAAAAATCCCTATAACGAAATGTCATTTGATTGTATTTATTTCTATACATATTAAAAAATCCTTAATGTGAAACATCATTTCATATAGGATATCATACAGGATATTTTTATGTTGATTGGTGATTCGGTTCATGTTCTTTATGGTTATTATAAAGAATAAAGCTAAAAGACCAATAAAGATCAAAGTCTTAAATCATTTTCTATTTTTTAATGTGAATTGTGATTGCAATTTGCAATTTTATTATTTAAATGTTGTTTTTTGATTATTTCCAATTTTCAATTTCCAAGACTGAATTATTATTACTATATAAATATATTTTAAAATATAGAAAAAATTACTTAATTAAAATTTTCAATGTTGTTTTCCATTGTTGATTTACAAAGACTGAATTATTTTATTTTGTTATATTATTATTTAAATATATTCTTTATTCGTCTACATATTAAATTGGTACTTTATTACTATGATTTGCGGCCGTCAAGTGTCACTTCTTAAGCATATATTTTGTTGTCATAGTTACGTCCAAAAAAGTAAAAAAACATTTGTATTTGTTTAAATTCTACAAAAACTAGAAATTTTTATCAAAGCAACCCTCAAATTCAAAATTTCATAATCCAATTAAAATTATTGTTATTATTTGTTGTCATAGTTATACAATTATTTTGGAAAAATAACAATTTTTTGTCAAAGGTTACTTGTTCAACATATTTTTATTTCAAATTTTATGCAAATTTATAATGCTTTAGAATAAATAGCACATTATTTAATTAGGAGCTAAAGTGCTACTTTTTGTGTTGAGTCTATAGTTTGACGGCCGACCGTATGTACATACACTATTTTTCGGCAAACGTTCAAATTTTTAATAAATATGAACTTATAATAAACAAAAATTTATAAATATGATTTATTACCTTCATAATTACGTTCAAAAAGTAGAAACATTTAAATTTGTATAAATAAAATTTTTTATCAAAGCAAGCTCTAATTCAAAATTTCATTATCCAATTAAACTATTTGTTATGTTTTGTTGTCATAGTTACATACAATAATTCAAAATTTCATAATCCAATCAGAATCAGTTTCTTATTTTTTGCTGTCATAGTTATACAATTTGTTTGAAAAAATAACAAATAACATATGCTACTTTACTGCCGCCGTAATATAAAATAAAAATGGCGTTACTTTTGCAGCTTTGATTATAAGTAAAAAAGGAAGACTTTAACTAACTCCCTAGCGGCAGTAAAGTTAAACTTTACAGCCGTTTGCCGGAGAACAATTTTTTTAAAAATATTTTGCTTGCGGTGAATAAAAAATAGTATATGACACACGGACGTAAGCTATTTTGGACTTAATGTGAATGCAAATCAAAACGCTCCAAAATCTTGAGCTCTACATACGTCCTTGCATCATAATGTACGATTAAAGTGTACAAAAAAATTATTTTATTGAGATTTTTATTTTTTTTTAAATCCCGGTATTAATACCGGGATTCCGGTTTTAGATTAACCAATCTCGAAATCCCGGTATTGATTTTTTCCTTAAAATTTTTTTTAGTAGGTTTTGCCAGACATTGACATACGGCCAAGCACTGGTCCATTAATGGTTAACAGTACTTGGCTATTGTTACTGGGCCAATACTAGAACCAATCATCGGCCGATCTATGGTTTACAGAAAATAGCCAGTATATTGTTACCTTTGAATGGCCAAGCACTGGCCCATGAATGGTAAATATTACTTGGCTATTGTTATTGGGCCAGTACTGTAGCCATGAATTTGCCGATCTGTCATTTTTTTTAAATTTCACTAGAGTATTATCCCTTTTAGAAATACATAGTTTGAAATATTTCACATATAGTTTAGTTATCGCCTTGTCGGTTGAAAGACTATGGTAATATAGAAAAGGTTGGTAAATGTTTTAATTTATTTTCATTTCTATTTTATTTTAATTATTTTGTTAATAATTTATATTAATTTATGTATAAAAAATATTATTTTATATTTTTTTTAATGGCAACTGAACCAGTTGTATGGGGAGTTTTGAATTTTTTCCGTCATTTTTATTTTATTTTAAATTTGTTTGTATTTAATTTATTTAAATTTACATATGATAATAATGTATATTTTTTTTAACGGCCCAGTCATGGTTGCCAGTATTTGGCCCAAGAATGGCAACCATTTATTGTCCGAAGTTATCATCCAGTAAAATTATGTTAATGGCCCAGTCGTGGTTGCCAGTACTCGCCCATTGCTGCATTACTGGCTGCCAGTAATGGACCATTACTGGACCAGTTGTACAACCTTGTATGGGTAGTTTTACAGATAATAAAACACTTCACAGTTCATCGCTACAGGGTCAATATAGAAACAGAGGGCCCAAGTTTTGTTTCTTTATTTGCACGTTTGAACTTTGCTTAAATCACGCAAAATATTATATGTCTTGTTCTTGATACTTCAAAAATTTTATTTTTTAGAACAGGTTCATGAAAATCTCATTGCCACGATGACATTTAATTGCTTGTAATTGAAGAACTAGAACTTTGTCGGAGACTACATCAGCTTTAACAACATAAGGCAGAACTATGAAATCGTTCATGAACACCAAAATATATCGACTAGCTAGAAAATTTGAAAAATTAAACGTATTTAGTAATGACTTATATTTAACCACTCTTATCAAGTATGCCAACAATAAAATCCATACTTCAATGATTCCGCTGTTGATCATTTGTTGTGAAAAGCTTTTGGAAATTAAAAGTGATAGTATTAATCTTGGACAAACTGATCGTAATTTTTGCAATCGTTGGTAAAAGCATTTGTGTGCTCTAAGGTGGGATTCGGTGGGAATCACACATTAAACCGTGTGATTTATGAGCTTGAAGTAGGATTTTTTTTTCAAAATAGTCATTTAATGCTTGTGTTGATATGTTTTGGTATATGGTAAATTTTTAAAAAAACTTGTAATCTGGTACACCCATCAAATTTGTATTTTTTTCAATTTTTTTTTAAAATTGTGCATTTCTTTTATTCATACAGTTTAAGGCTATTGACAAGGGAGTAATTGCTGAATTCAGTTGAGCTAATTTATTTTAAATTATAAAATTATAAATTTCGGAAAAAAAAGAACAGGCACTTTTTTACAGCTGAAAAATTAAACAAGTAAAATAAAAATATTTTTTTAAAAATAAAATCACGTTTCACAAGTAAGCTAATGGGAATAACACAATAAGTTTCATTTTAATTCAGACCAATGTTTTATATGTTACATAATTCTATAATTTTCGATTTACAAATTTTTTGTGCAACAAAGATGTTCCACTAAATGATATGTCTCAAACTTATTCACGGGCCCAATGTTTTACGCACCAGCATAAACCAGCATGGAGAGATAAGTTTTTGTTAATTTGTATTTTGTTTATCTACTAGTGTGTACTCTAGTTCCTGCTGTTGAGATATGAGTTGAAGTGAGAGATCTCATACTGCTAACAATAATAATGAGATATATCACTAGTTAAAATAAAGGGTGCTAGCATTTAAACTGCATTAAGTCAACTATAGCACCCTCAATGTTAGTTAAGAAATATTCCTTAATAATGGCACGCTAATATTTGCTCGAATTGTACACCGAACGCGATATTGTGTGATTCAATTCATAGTTTAAATCCAATAATAGTGTGAATAAACGTTAATAAAAAATAGAGAAAAAGGAAATATTAGCTGAGTTTTTTTGTAATTCTGTATAGAACAGAATTAAAATTTTCAATACGATTTGACAACTAATTAATTCTGTAATAATTCTACAGAACTATTTAGCTGTCAAATCGTATTGAAAATTTTAATTCTGTTCTATATGGAATTACAAAAAAACACAGCTATTGTGATAAAAATCAACCGTATGATTGTGCGGACAATTTCTGTGCGCTGCACTATATAATTTTTTAGTACATATCTCGTTCTTAGTGTTTTATTTAAAACTTCATTTGACTAATTAACATTTTTTATTCGCCTACATATTAAAGTGTTACTTTATTACTGTGATTTGCGGCTTTAAAGTATTACTTTTCAACTATTTATTTTGTTGTCATAGCTACGTCCAAAAAAGTAAAAAGCATTTGTATTTGTTTAAATTCTATGAAAAATTAAATTTTTTATCAAAGCAACCCTCAAATTCAAAATTTCATTATCCAATTAAAATAGTTGTTATCATTTGTTGTCATAGCTACACAATAAATTGGAAAAAATAATAAATATTTTGTCAAAGGTTACTTGTTCCACATATTTTTATTTTAAAATTTATGAAAATTTATAATTTTAATTTGGAATAAACAACTTTTCTTAAAATATTTTGCTTGCGGCGAATAAAAAATAGTATATGATGCACGGACGTAAGCTATCTTGGACTTAATGTGGATGCAAATCTCAGCTAGCGCCTCGATTTGCAAACTTCACATCCGTCCAAAATCTTTAGCTTTACATCCTAGCAACATAATCTACTATTTTGGTAATATTGTTCAAAGGACGATTAAGGATATTGAGATCATCATAGCTTAAATGTCTTTTTTCAGGAACGTGGTTCGATTTAGGTTTGAATATTTTAATCTGAATTATTGAAAAAACACCAAATTTCTTATCCTTCGCTTATAAGATTTATATCGAAACCAAGAATTATAAATCGACCTTTTAACTATTACGAAACGCTTACAGCACTTTATTAGTTAAATTTCAAAAAATTTCCGTATGTTCGATACAAATCCAAAATAATAATTTTATTTCAAGCCTGCATTGACCAATCACGATTTTTTTTATCTAAATTTGAATACCTTTGTCGCTGCATTAAACAAACTAATATTAAAATGTAATAAATCTGATTTTGTCACCCAAAATTGTATAAAAAAAATTAAAAATTTCTTCTAAGTGAATGGATTTATTCCCTTTCATTTTTCAAAATTTCTTTTTCTTGCTATAATAATATACAAATCCGAATAGTTTACATAACAAAATCGTTTTTGAATTTTAACCCATTAATAGCTATGGGATAAGGAAATGTATGATATCATTTTATTTTTAATATTTGCTTTTTGTGTAGGTGTGTTGTCCATTAAAATGTATGGTAATTTGATGAAGTGAAATAATAACTATATTTTTTTTTGAGAATTGGCTTTCACCACAGTAGCGAAAGCAGGCAAATTATTAAATCAGTTTTAAACAAAGTTAAAGATAAGTTCTTGTCCAAAGAATGATTCTAATTTGATATCTCTAAAGAACTGTGCTCCCTTCATATAATACTATCACTTTCTTTAAACATTTTTTAACCCCCCCATTGGGTTAAAACAAGAAAGAATTAAAATCCATAAATATAAACAAACATTCACAACAATTACATTTATTAGTTTTTTTGTTGCAATTTATGTGACTTTTAAGGTAAAGTTTAATTTTAATTTTTATTTTCTTGCATTATTTGGTGCACGATTATAATAGCAAAAACAACAAATTTTTGTTCATAACTATTATATTAATGTAGTTTTTTAAATTATGTAAATATTTATAGTTAGCTCAATTACTGCATATAAAATCTCCATAAAATAAAACGATAAGTGTTCAGTCAGGTTTTTGGATAAAAATTTTGTTATAATAATAAAATATATAGCTTAAATCGCAAAATATTCTTAATTGATGGTACTTGAGAATCAGTTCACAATTACTACTTACAACTTCATTATTCGTAAATGTTGATTCAAAGTATGTATTACCTGAAACGAAAGCAAAATGAAAAAAAAAATTAAATTGGTTATTGAATATAAAATTAACAAAAACAAATTAATTAAATTAACAAAAAATATCAACCCACTATAAGCTCCAACAAAACAGAAATTGTACTTTCTAAAGTAAAGATTTTTTATAATTTACTCAAAAATAATTTAACAGTTTTTAACTATTACCGAAATATTCAGTAACATTAAGGTACATTAATTTTTATAGAGCCTGAATATATATTTTTTTTTGTTTAAAGAAAACAACCACAACCCACTTCTCTATAATGAAATTCTGAAATATTTTGAATAACGTTACGCTTCTGGATTTAATGTGTTGTTTGGTTCATAAAGCTTTCAGTTTGAGGTTCTGCCAATTAAAAATTATGGAATTTGATTAAATGTTATATTTAAATGAAGCAAGGGCAGTTATGCGAAAAAATTTCTTTAAACATGTTATGATTGTTAAAATAAGATAAAGTTAATTCAGGAATACTTTTTAGAATTGTTTCTGGCAAGAGTAACAGAATGCATAACGGATGAAACTGGTTTTATTTAAAGTTGGTGAACTAGTAAAAGATAAAAGATTAAATCTAAAACAAATTCAACTATTAACCTAAATATCTCAAGATCAATCCTTGTAGAATCCAATAGAGGTTGCTCCTCTTTTATTATGTTGTCGCATCGAAACACTTAAAAATTATTAGTTTCATTTTTATGTTTGTAAACTTTGTCAGAGTTTGACATATATAACTTTTCGAAACATCAACAAAATTTTAGAACACAAGAAAAAGGATCCAAAATATTTGCTTAATAAGTAGACTTTGACATGTTTCTTAACTTTAAATTTAAAAAATGTTAACCATAACAACAACAAAACTTCATATAAAAATCAGGTTGCTCTAATTTTAAAAAAATAATTTTAAAAAATATATTTGAAAATTTTAGTTTTAATGTTTTTATTGTTTAAGAATCACTAATTTTTGTGCGTTCAATACAAAAACTGTGTATTGAATGCCTAGTGGTTAACACGCTGGACTTCAAACTCGAAGGAACCAACTTCCATTAAGGTCAAAGTGTTTTTAAACAATACAAAATAATACGTACAAGTAGCACAATATAATAATTTAAACATGTAGTTTTTCTGATTTTACTCAAATTTTAACAACCATACTTCTTATAAAAAACTTGATTTTTAAAAATAATGTTTTGTTTACAATTATAAGTCACTAGAACCGAATGTATTCAATTGAGAAAAATTGCTTTGAAAAGCAAAAGATCCGTAACAAACGTTTATCTCAATTCCAGCTCGGGGATCGAACAGGCGTCCTTCTGATAGGGAGTTTATGTTTGTTACCATTTAACCCACTCGACCACCGAGGGATAAAAATTTGTTTTTGGGCGATCGACTTAACATCACAATTTTTTCCTTCAATTTTATTGTCAATTTTTTGTCTTATATATTACATTTTTCCTTTGTTACTAAATCTTTATTTTGACCTTAATACCATTGACAGACACAAACATAATCGCGATTATCCCTGATCGCGATCTCAATTTTAATTATTGTAATCGCGATTTGTAAAATTTAGTGACAGACACAAACACGATTACAGAATTTTACCCAACTTCACTCAATGAAATATTCTTTAATAATTTCTGCATGCTAACAAACTTCATTTCAAATTTGATTTTTTAATAATACAAAAATTATTATTTGGGAAATTAATTATTCGATAAAATAGAATGATAAGAAAAATTATAAAGCTCTACTAGCAATAAAATAATAATAATGAAATCATGATTTGAAACTAATTAGTATTTTTATGTTGCAATTGTTTTTATCCGTCAAAGACTTTTCTTTAATTGTGTAAAAAATAGTTCTATCACACTTTTTCGCATTTCACGATTATCGGGTTTGAAAAACAAGATTACGATAATCTAGTTATGAAACACGATTATCTTGAAAGCAGTGTAATCGTTTAGTGACATACTGAAAAAATAACAGGATAATCGGGAATTCACGATTATCTAGTTTGTGTCTGTCATGGGTATAAGGATTGATTTAACTGAAACAACATAATTTACTGAAAAAACAAAATCAATTGCATACAATTTTTCATATAATTCAATTACTTCAGTCAAATCGAACGCGGATTTATTAATAACAATTGCTTTTCGACTACTGTCTATTGCATTATAGTTACCTTTATGACATGTTTGTTTATCTGTCGTTTTAATTTAATCACTCTTCTGCTTATTAAAATGGAGCTTGTCGTATGAATACATAGTGGAAGTGGAATAAAGCAGTTGTTTGAGCTGTATTTACTAATTTTATAATCGAACTGGGTATAATTATGTTTTACTGTGTGTAGTGTTCTAGTGAGGAATTTTTTTAGGTCATAATGCATTTTATATGGTGCCGCTTAGAGCGTTGGTGCTGCTCTTTATGTACGTGAGCTCATGTTAGAATTTATCATTTCAAGAAGGACTTAACATTCAATTTATTCAAACTCCTGTATCTTTTGACCTGGGCAAGGCATACTATAATAATTATGTTCCAGGCTATTTATGTAGAGAATTAAATTACCTATAAAATTGTTTATGCACTTTACCTCTAGTTTCAAGCGAGCAGTGATTAGGTTAAAAATATTTATCTTATTCAAAACAACAGTATTTGTGAAAAGCGGACTCCTCCAGAAATGTACACTTTTTGATGTACACTTTCAGCGTAATATACTACTTTGCTAACAGTTTAAGCCTTCTTTCTGTTTTCTCAGTTTTCCCAACTGATAGGAAGTAAAGCTGTAAGTGATCTATATATATAATACACAAAAAACGAAAACGCGTAGCCATACCATAGAAAAGACGACTGAAGGGTATACGGTAGGGAAAAAATAAAAAACGAAACAAACGAAATTTATTAAATTTTTATTTAGTATTGTATATTTTCTCTTCAAATTTCAATGTACTTTATGCTTTGCTTTCGGAGTGGATAGACGTATTATTTTTCTTTGTTTTTAAATATTATTATTATTATTTTTCTTTGATTTTCTTTGATTTAATTATTATTTTTCTTTGTTTTTGAAATTAAAGAAACAATTCATAAAATTGATTTGTTATTTCTTTGCAAAACAAGATAAGCAGGCTACAGGCCTTCAATCAATTTGTCAATCAATTGAAAACGAAAATAAACGAAATAAAATTTAGGTGATTTTTACACTAAATTTTATTTCGTTTATTTTCGTTTTCGAATTGATTGACAAATTAATTGTAGGTCTGCTGCCTGCTATAGAGAAATATTTCATAATAGCCGTGTTCGATTTGACTGAAACAACTGAATTATCTGAAAATATATTAAGCATAATATGTAAAATGTATTTTAGCTAGAACATAAAAAACGATTCGTTGTCATTGTCGATGTAGTGGGTTGTGAGAAAGGTTCGGGGTTTAACGCGGACCCTATATTGATTTTTTATTGCTTTGTCTATTTTTTTTTAGAACACTAAAATTATTCCTTTTTATTCATAAAAACTCCACTTACTTCATTTAAATTTTTCGATAAAGTAGTGTTTTAAAATTATTGCTATAATGCCTTTTAGCGGTTTCGTTCAAATTTATATCATTTCGATATTAATAAGAAAACTAATTATTTATATGACAGATAGTGCTAAAACTCATATAATATTTGTTTTCTAGCATCATTTTTGCATAGTTTCATTTTCTGTAAATAAAATAAGGAAAAACAAAAGCTGCTGTTTTAGTATTTTCTTATTATTATTATTCCCAACCATTTGTGATTGATCGTATAAAAATTTATAGTATGTACACCTCACGATGGTTTTTTATAGAATTATAGTTAAGCTGAAGGTGCACACAGAATAGATTAGAAGAGATTGGATTATGATGGATAGCACTTAGTAGTTGTATCAAAGCCAGATGAAAAGAGAAAGAGTGTATTGGCGTGTGAGGGGAAGTTGTGGGGGTGTGAGGAGGGGGTGGTATACCCCCTAGTAATAGTATATTAAATACCATGTTTGAAAAGACGTTGAACAAGAACTACACCATTCAAAAAGGTTTGTAAATTCATTTTGATATCGTATAAAGTCAATGGATGAATTTTAGCCATTTAATCTTAATTAACAATTCATTTAACTTATTTTAAATGATTGAAGTTTATTGATTTTACGAATAAATTTTTATGTTTTATATAAACATATTAGACGAAACACGTAATAAATTAAAATCGATACATTTTCATTAAATTTTCGGTTTTCATTTTTTCTTTGGGTGTTTTAGGAATTAATAATATAATGCAATAAACAAAGGAATGGAAGAATAAAAATTATTTTTACATTTTAAAAATTGCTGGTGGCATTTAACTTTTTCTTAAATAATATTGTTGTAATATTTAACTGATATATTTAAATTTATTTTCATCTAAAATCATGTCTGAAAGAAAGTTTTAGTGAAGGTAATGAAAATAAACATTAAAAAACAAATGGGCACTTTGAATAATTAATTGGAGTGATTTAATGAAATTATTATATATTTTTGATATTTTTTCCGCTATGGTTTACCGATATTTAAATTTATTTTTTTCACAATATTAAGAAAATTATAGAAAATTAATATTATTTTCTACACATGATTTAAATATTTAGATTTTTGGATGTTTCAAACATTAAAATATGTTAGTAAAATTTTATAGAACTTTATATGAAATCATACATTTTCAATCTATATAATTTAAATTAAATGTGACTTTTTACTACTAACACTAATCATAATATTCGATTGAATTAGATTATGATATTTGAAAATTTCCATTTCATTTTTAAAATATTAAATATGTAATACCAAGTAGCCAAGGAAGGATGTTCAGTTTCATACCAATAAAATGAAACAATGGAAACAAATTATTATTATTTACCGTTTGTTTTTGTTACTGACCTAGGTTGAGAAAAATTCTCATTAGAAGAATTTAGTAAATAATTATGATTTCTTGTAGTAAACAAACAGTTTTAATATTCAATTGTGGGGCCTAGGTCTTAAAAGGTATCTATGTGTTGTTGTGACACACAAATTGTAATTCCTTTAACACAACACATTTTATAAAAAAAAAAACTAAAAAATTTCTTTGCTAGTAGCTTTACATAAATAATTTATTTGTTTAACATCCGACAGTACATTAAAAGTATTAAGTAAAAGTTTTATCATACACATTCCCTTCTAATAATTTAATAAAAACTGTACTCTTATTTCTTTCATTAACGATTTTCAATCCAACTGCATTGCTATTTAAGTTAGCGGTCAATAATTTAGTTAGAAATTTACTTTCATGCCTTGTTTTCGTTACAATGCAAGTCCACAGGATATCAACAAACGAAAAAAAATTGTTGTTTTTTTTAACAGCTCATCTTTTATCTTAGATCATGAGGTAGCAAATGCGCTAATATGCGATAAATTTTAATCATTTTGAAAGATTTACGATATAGCTTCCGACTAGCATTTTAGTCATGCATGCTCTATGATCCGGGTCGGGTTAGGGTCTAATCAGGCAATCCCAAATAGAGTGTTCACATCTGGACCCTATCAGAAATCATATAAAATTTCCTTATTAGGGTCTGTCCTAGTTATCCTGATCTAAGCCTTACTTCATTTCGTAAAATTTCATTTGGTTAAAATTCACCAAAGTTATATTCATTTTAAAAATACATATGAGCAATTTCACGCAAGTTCAGCAAATTTTGACTTCACCCCTTTTAATTTTGATTATTTTTTGTTTATAGAAAGTCTTTCATAAATAAAAAATATAAGTTCTCTTAGAATTTTTTTTTTCGACCAGGGGTCTTCACAGGGTGCCCCTTAATTTTTTGCTATTTTGTGATGTGAGTGCATTTTGACGAGCGATTGTAGAAAAACTACTCAATCGATTTTCATAGATGATATGTCGTTGAATAGGTATTAGAACAAAGTTTTTGAAAATGTACACTGTTAATTTTTTGAAATAATTTTTAACGGTGTAACATCAGAAAAAAATGGTGTAATTGAAGAAAAGATGGCGCTACGCCTCTTTTTTTTTAAACTAAGTTGAAGCTTATTTTATATCTAACTACTTGTGAAAGTTTAGTGCTAGTGATATTTTTTGTTTTAAAGATAAAGTTCGTTGTGCATATGACTGTCGGGAATCAGTTTGTTTTGTTCTGAAGGAAAATTATAAAAATGGCGTTATAAACTAAGAGATTTTTTTTATGTTAAATATCAAATATTTTATTATTAAATGATCTTTTTAAAATATTATAAAAATTATATATGTACAATAACTCACATCACAAAATAGCAAAAATTGAGGGGCACCCTGTGAAGATCCCTGGTCGAAAAAAAAAAATCTAAGAGAATTTGTATTTTTTATTTATGAAAGACTATCTATGAACAAAAAATAATCAAAATTAAAAGGGGTCAAGTCAAAACGTTGTTGAATCTTCGTGAAATTGCTCATATATAGTTTGAAAAATTTCACCTACAGTTAAATTATCACTTCGCGGCTAAAGGGCAATGATAATATCCAATAGGTTTATGTTTTAAATCTTTTACATTGGATTAAATCTTTGACATTATTTTGTATTTAATTTGTTTAAATTTAGCTATGATAATACATATGTTGTATTTTTTTATTGATCTGATCGATTTTGTGTGTAATATACTCGACTAACATATTATTCAAGCAAACTTTTTCACGACCGTAATAGTAAGTTTTATATTTGAACTGATCCGGTTATGATAGGTATGCCTGATGCGGCGCGGATAGTTTGAAACGTTACATTCCTGATGAAGTTGCCTGTTTCGGCCACTATCAGTGATAGGGAAATTTGAAAACGGCCTGGATTAGAGCCCTATATTATAATGCTTGAGATAGAAACACTAAAACATCCTTAGTTTTTACTATTTCTATTTTTGTTGATATGCTTTAATTCATTGTCTTATGATTTTAGCGTTAATGAATCAATTTAGATTATATTAGATTATATTAGAAATGCAATGAAAATTTTCCGTCTATTGTTTTAATTTGTGATATGCTTATATTTGTGCAGGAAAAGTATGTTAAATTTTCAACCACTCCGGGTCAACGTCTTAGTCTTAGATTGCCAAAGAGCTCGGAAAGTTAACAATTATTGCGAAAGAATAGGAAAATTTTTGCGATAAAAACAAAGAAGTGCATTTAAATAAAATTCCTAGTGTAGACTCTAGATATCACATACCATATGGGATAATAACAAAACAAAACTATCTCAAAGAACTTAGAACAATACAGATTTTCGAATGTATTTGACGTGACAAAAGAAAGATTGCTCTTTGTTTTAAACTATGTTAAGAATTATAACTATCTTTTTCACAGATCAAAAATTCTAATTAGGTTTTATAAAAGACATATAAAAGAACCTGTTGATTCACATTTTCTGTATTCAAATAGAAAAGAAGTTCTTGATCCATGTCGTTATGATGAGAAATGATGGATATTCTTGATGATTGGATCTCAAAGCGTTTTTATATATTTATGTTATTTTATTAATTTTCATTATAATCTATACAGTTGTTTTCTAATAAAATTTTATTTTTATTTATCTTAATTTTAAAAAAACAATGGACAAAAAAGGAGCCAACGTTTCGAAAGCTGGTTATGCTTTCTTTGTCAAGGCAAGTGAAACTGTAAACAGGAAAAAAACGATATTATGTTAAATTTAGAAATACAAGAAAGTTAAGTATATGACATAAATCATTGTACAAAAAACATAAGATTAAAGAAATTGTTCAGAGACTATTACACAACCGTGTAACATGTTTGAGTTGTTACCAAACAAACATACATGACATTAAACTACACAAAAAACACGAGATACACAGAAATTAATTATTAAAATAATATATAGCACTACTTCAAGTAACGTCCGCAGCACTCATATCTACCTGCATAACCGTTGGCTATTACGTTCCACAAACAAACAAATCACAAACAAAATTTTATTTACGTAAATTATAGACACATATATATGTATTGGTATTTTTATTTCTAATTTTTACAATTAATTTTAAATTTTATTGTTCCTTGTGTATTTTAAATCTTCGGTTTTTTTAGTAGTTCCTCATTGTATATATTTGTTATTTTTTTAAATTTTTTAAATTTTTTAATTTGTTAATTCCTTTATTAATTTTCCAATTGTACCCTAAATTATATATTTTTATTCGTTGTGTTTTTAACAAATATTAATCTTAACTGAACCCTAATGCCACATATAACCTTTCATAAGTATTTTTCCTGAAAATTAATGTATATTTTTTAACTAGTTTTTAAGTTTCTCTATATAAATTAGCTATTAAGTTCAAATCATACACCTATCAGGATAAGAAAATAAAAATACTTCCTTTTGAAATACTTCTGGGTCCTTGCAAGGTCCTCCCACTCATAACCGTTTCTTTCATGTTCTCAGCACAAAAATTCTCAACCTTACAATTTTCAACACAATCCGCACTATCAATACCCTTAGCTCACCTCTCAATAACACCAGACTCAAACTTCACCAGCATATCCCCTCCGGAATCCTTGTAAACTTCTTCTTTTCACAACATCAGAAATTTTAGAACATTATCGCAAAAACAAACCTTCTCTCTTCAACAAGCATCACACTCCTCCAAAAATTAATGTTTCAGCCATCCTGAATCCATCCTTATCCAAGCCCTCCACTCATCTCACCGGTTCCTCTCCTCCCACCCTGAGATAACCATTCTCCCCGCAGACAAAGGCAACATCAGTGTCGTTATGTTGTCGTCCTCTTACCAAGAAAAAATGGTAAGGCTCCTCACCGACGTTACGACTGACAAAATTCTTACAACCAATCCTACCTCCTCAGCTGTTAAAACTAACAACAACTACGTAGAATCCCTTCTTTGTTCCAACCACATTGATTCCCAAACACCTTTCCGTCTTCGTTCCAGTGTTTCCCCACATAAGGAAGGCATTCCCCTTCGACCTATTGTCGCCAGCTACTCATCTCCATCGTTCAACCTATCCAAATTTCTAAACTCAATCCTCCTACAAGCGTGCGACACCTCCTGTTTCAACGTCAAAAATTCTCAGGAATTCAAACTTTTTCTCACCAACAAAATCATTTCGCCCAATCGCTATCTGGTCTCATTTGATGTCGTCTCCTTGTTCACCAATGTACCTGTCCGAATGGCCCTATATGCTGTTTGCCGCCGTTGGGACACCATCAAAACCATATCTCCCATTCCCTATCTACTAACAAATGATCATGTTCTGTACGGTCAATACCTCTTTCTTTACCTTCCATTTCAACACATATGCACAAATCCGTAACCTCGCCATGGGAGAACCTCTTTCCCCCACCCTCTCAGACTTGGTCTTGGAAGATGTTCTTAACATATCCTTTTACCAACTCCTATACTTCCCCTTTCTATGCTCCTCTTCCCCTATTTCTTCCAACCGCCTGTTAAACTTTCTCTCTGAACACTCCTTCAATACTAAATTCAATTTTGCAAAGCGGGTCTTTTCTCTCTGTGAAGACCAATTCTATTCCAAAAACATTGAAAAGATCTCCAACATCCCAAGAAAGAACAACTTTCCCCCTCATACCATCAAACAAATCCTCCATAAGCACCATGCGACATCTCGCCTTTTCGCTCCTATAGGTCCTCCCTTTCTCCCGATCCTGTCTATATATCGTTTCCACACATCGGTTTTAAGTTCATAAAAAAATCCTTTTTTAAACATAAATTTCCCGAAGTTCAGCTAGCTATTTCCTATCCCACCTCCCTAAACTTCCTCCTTTTCTCCACATCAAGGATACCTGTTTTCAAACACCAGCATGACTCCAACAACGCCATCATTGACCATTTTAGATCTTATGGTTATCTATTTAACTTCTATTTTTAGAAAAAAATAAAATTAGTTGTTTGTATGAAATGAAATGTATAATGAACATGAAATTATTATTATTGAGAATTTTATTGCATTATAAGTTTGTCAAAAATATGTTGTCAAGTGTGTCAAAAAAATGATTTCATTTAATTTTTTAGATAATTTTTTGGAAAAAAAATTTAACTGTTTGCTTACGTAAATATAATTGAACATGGAAATTTTCGAATTTGTTATAGTTTTTCAAATACTTTTGGAATTTTGAAAAAGTTCCAATTTTCGATTTTGTAAGAATTTTTGGAATATTTTTAGCATTTTGAAAAATTTTAAATTTTTGATTTTATTATAAGTTTTATAATTTTGGAAAAAGTTTCAATTTTTGATATTGTTATAATTTTTGCAATATTTTTAGAATTTCGGAAAAAGTTTGAATTTTTGAATTTTTAAGAATTTTTGGAATATTATTAGAATATAGAAAAAGTTTAAATATTTGATTTTATTCTAATTTTTGGAATATTTTTGGAATTTCGAAAAAAAATTAAAATACTTTTAGTATTTAAAATATTTATTATTTATATTATTTCACTAAAAATATTTCAAAAAGTATTACAAAATCAAAAATTTAAACAAAAAATTTAAATTTTTAGAATTTTTGAAAAAAGTTTAAATTTTTGATTTTGTAATACTTTTTGAAATATTTTTAGTGTGCTTTGTAATTAATGTAATTGTTTTATTAATATATTGTTGATTAAATAATAATTTTATTAACAAATTTATAAACTTGAGAATGTCTACTACTTAAATCGTAGTTAAAGTTCGACTCGGGTTGATCCATGTAAAAAAATTGTCTTTCAGGTATAAAATTATTCGCTCTTGTTGGTTGATGGGCGGTAACAATTTTTTATCGTACGACAATATATTTCATTGTACGACATATTTTAAATATTGTTCTATTTTTGTTTAAGATATAAAATGTTACCCAGAAAATTTTGCTTGTCATTTGCAAAGCAATATATTAGAAAAATTAATTTTTTAAAGTAAGTTTTAGCGATAGTTAATTTACTCGTAATTATTTAATTAATTATAGTTTTGAAAGTGACAAGCAACATTTTCTAGGCTATGTCATATAATTTATATCTTAAACAAAAATAGAACAATGTTTAAAATTTTATTTTTGTCGTACGATAAAAAATTGTTTGCGCCCCTTAACGAATCAAAGCGAAGGACTTCTATTACATGAATTATAAATTTTATGCTTAATTTATTTAGAGGTTCGAGTTGACATTTGCATCGAACCAGAATAAAAAAATTAATTTTGAGGAATCTTGAGCTACTTAAATTTGGAAAAATTGTATCATTTTGTTGTATGTACTTAAAACCAGTAGCTATACATAACACAGCAAATCCATAAAAATTTTTCTATCTCTAATCCCGGATAGTATTTTTGACGAATAATATAAACCTCTTTGGTAACAAATAATAAAAAAAACTTTATAATGACTAATAAAACGTTAAAAATCTATTTAAAACTTGAAAACAAATATGTATCTATAACAAAAATATTAAATAATCAATTTATCTTACACACATAAAATAACTAATTTAATTACTTTTTCCAATTATAATTTTATTTGGTAAATTAAATCTTAATATTTATTTTTTTTTGGTAAAAGTGAAATTTACTTGTTAATAAATAACAAGGAATTAAAACATTATTTCCTTTTTCTTGGATACATAATATAACTAATTAATATATTTAAAGCTATTATGAGATGTCTAATAAATTAAATTTAATTGATTAATTTTTTTTATAAACGACATTAAACCGAAAATGATACAGTAATTATCACATGAAGAATTAGTTATTCAGGTTATATTAAGTGTAATACATTATATTTGATTTTGTAGTTAAGATAATAAAACTATTATTTTATGTTTATGAATTTAGTTGAATCCAAAAATTAAAATTATTTAATTATATTACATAAGAAACTTGGTTACTTCTGTTTAACTTTTATTGATATTGTGTTACCACACAAGTGTAATTCTTTAAATATTTTATAATTTTTGGTTGATTAAATAAAGAAATTCAGTGGATATTATATTATAGTTTAATTAAATTTATTTGTAATGGGTTATTACCGCTAAAAAAGATTTAATTTATGAATGCTGTCAATAGTTGATAATCATTATTTTCTCAAGGTGAAAACCGATAACTATTGAGATAACTTAACATCATTTAAGTGATACATTGCCAATTAATATTTTTGATTTACTAACCATTACAAGGCTACAAAAAAAGTAAAACCCTTGTTTCTTAGTAAATATTGGTTTGAGTGGATCGTTTGAGTGGTTTCAAAATACTTAAAAACAACATATGCTGGCCATATTTTAGTCAATTCAAAATTGTACATCATGAGAAAGAACATTGTTACCGATATACGATAAATTTTAATTTCCTGTTTTTTTTACTATAACAATAACAATTTGATATAATGAAATCAAATAAAAAATAAAAATGAATTATCTAACTTTAACTCTTATATCAATAAGTAATTATATCAAGTAAGATATTATAAAAAAAATGTAAAAATAATTAATAGAATAATTTTAGCTTATTAACAAATCCACTATGTAATCTTATAATCTAATTAAAACCACAAGTATGTATGCCCAGCGTAATCCGATTTTCCTTTTTTCTTTAATCAATAGTGAAAATCATGCAATGAAAATCACTGATTTTACTATTACTATATTACATTAAATCTCTTTATGATAAACTTGATTTGTCATAATATTTTGTTTCTGCATTTATTGTTAATTCAAAATTAATTAATATTACTAAAAGTTGAGAGTTTTTTGTTGTGATTATTAATGGTGATATTCAGACAAGTTTAATGACTGTATTAAGTGAAATGAATTTACGTAGATAAGAAAAGATTTACAGATTTAAAACATTTAATCGTTTACAAATTAATATTACCGAAAATATCGACGTTGTTGCGAAATTGGAATGTACATTTATAAAACACGATTTTTGATTACTTCAAAAGATTAAATGATATTTTGTATTATTGCAATGTTGACCAAGGTGAGTCGAAAGTAATTTTCATAAATGGTTTTGCATGTGCCAATACACTGTTTGCGATGACACTTGACGTTATTTGTTTCTTTTTGGTTGATTAATCTTCAATTTACATAATTCATTATGCATTAAGCATTCCGACTTATTATCGAAAAATGAGTTTTCAGAATTGTTTGCATGGAATAATTTTAGTAAAATATAAATTTTTCTAGATTTTGACGATATGCCTGTTAATTATTTTCTACATATTCTACACCAACAAATGTAGAATATTTATAAGTATGCCTCTTATGAAATTAAATCTAAGAGAGATTCAATTGATAAGTCATTTAAAATATTATAAAATATAATGAGATAAAAACTGCAAAAATTATAAAATATTATTATAAAATATAATAAGATAAAAAACTGCAAAGATTTGATGATACAGAATCGTTTGCATTTGGTCAAAAATCAACAATATTAGTATCCGAACGGCCGTTATAACAATAACGGCCAAACGGCCGATATAAAAAACCAATTTTTTTCCTAGTATAAAGCCTCTAGTTTCTTAACTATGTGTTGAATTTTGCTGATTTACGAACTTGTTCAAGATATTCATAAAAAACACATTTTTAAAAAAAGTTTTTTAATCTGGCTCCACAAATGCGACCGTGAGAGTGCCGGTTGATTCAAACGCATTTTGTGTTTTACAAGATTTTTGTTGGAGCCGCTCACTCAAAAACCTCCAACTGCAGAGGTCTATTATTTGAAAGAAATTGATAAAAAAGGTTTCAATGATTCAAATTTATGAAGTTTTGAAAAATATTAATATCCAAACAGCCGTTATAACGGATCTAAAAAACATACGTTTTTCTAGTATAAAGCCTCTAGTTTCTTAACCATGTGTCGGATTTTGCTGATTTACGAATTTGTTCAAAATATTAATAAGACACACATTTTTAGAAAAGGTTTTTTGATCTGGCTATCTGGCAGTTTTTTGATCTGACATATGCGAACCTGTGAATGCAATTTGTTTTAACAAAAATTTTTTTTGCAAACATTTTTGTTGGAGCCGCTCACTCAGGAACCTCTAACTGCAGAGGTCTATTTTTAGTCTATATAAAAAGATTCTAAAGATTTTAAATTTGTTAATTTTTTAAAAATATTAATATACAAACGGCCGTTATAACAGTTTTAAAAATCAGTTTTTTTTAGAAAAAAGCCTCTAGTTTCTTAACCACGTATCAGATTTTGCTGATTCACGAACTTGTCCAAGATATTAATAGAACACAGATGTACAGAAAATTTGTTTGATTTACCTCAACAAATGCGACCGTGAGAGTACCGGTGGTTTTCGTTAAATCTCATATCGTATATATATATATATATATATATATATATATATATATATATATATATATATATATATATATATATATATATATATATATACATATATATATATATATATATTAGACTGGTCGTTAAAAACTAAATTTTAGGAGACGCCCCCTAGAAAAATTCTTTGTGGTCAAAAAACCAGAATGGCACTATTTTTTTTTTTTTTAAGTCAAAAGAACACGTGCCGCAAAATCATCGAAGTTTATTTTTTGATAAAATTGTTAATATCTCATAAAATATGCAGATGTCAAAAAAAATCACATAACCTTTTTTGTAGGAAATTTAATTTTCTACAAAAAAGGTCCAAGTCATTTTTTTCCTAAAACCTATATTTCTGATGATATTTTGAAATAAAACTTGAAATTCTTCGAAACTCGTAAAACCATATGATGAAAAGTTCGACGAAAAAGCACTAATTTTGATTTTTTTTGTCACGATTATTTTTTTATATATTTCATTCTATAGTATAAGAAGAAAATTAGGACTTTTTCGTCATCTTTATTTTTTATGTTTTTTAAAAATTACGAAAACTTACAAGCTCATTTTCAAAATATCATGAGAACTATACGTTTTCGGGAAAAATTGACTTGGACCTTTTCTGTAGAAAATTAAATTTCCTACAAAAATGGTTATGTGATTTTTTTTGACATCTGCATATTTTATGAGATATTTGAAAAAATCTACGAATTTTTCAAAAAATCAACTTCGACGATTTTGCGGCACGTGTTCTTTTGATTTAAAAAAAAAAAAAATAATGCCATTGTGGTTTTTTGACCACAAAGAATTTTTCTAGGGGGCGTCTCGGAAAATTTAGTTTTTAACGACCAGTCTAATATATATATATATATATATATATATATATATATATATATATATATATATATATATATATATATATATATATATATATATATATATATATATATATATATATATATATCACTATTTTCTCATATAAATCAAATTTGCATTAGTTGAGACTTTCATAATTATTTTTTTCTTAAACTCAAACCGTAATTGCATCTACAATACTTTTCGTAAAACAAAGATTGTCCGAAAACAGTTGTGTAATATTTTCCAATGTAATTTCCTTTATTCAAGTTGTAGTCGTTAGTTGCTTTAAAATTAGCATAGAGCAAGTGTACAATAACTTGCGCTATTCCCATGTAGATGTCCTACAATCGTTTCATAAACCATGTTTCTGTTTATAATTATTCTCCAGTTTTAGTACAAGATATTGGTAAAGATATTTTTTTTGTGGGTTCTTTAAATTATTAAAACGAGCTACCAGTCAATGCTACCATTTTTTTAGACTATAAATAGAACGCGATTGATAGCTTCTCTCTCTTGTTGCATTTTTAAAATTCTCTCGTGAATATCAGCAAAAATGGATTTCTTTTACTGAATTCACGTTTTGATAATTAAAATAAGTAGTGAAATTTTTAAATAGATATAATTTTACGTTAGTTCAATTAGTTCAATTTTTTTTAATTGTATCAGTCTCCTTAGTTCAAATTTAGGAAAAATTCTATCTGTTTGTGCCATGCTAAGTTAATTTAAAAACAACACAAAAATTTACTACTCATGTAAACGCTCTTAATTGTTTTTCATTTCTATTCGTGAATATCAGATTTTTTTTAAATTTAGAAAAACAATTTTTTTTTGTTAGTACCGTTTTAGTTAAATTACACAAATAAAAAGGAAAAATCTCGTATGGCTATTTAATGGCTCTTACTATAGTGCAGTTAGCCGCATGGCTTTTTTTTGCAATTGGGCGTTGCAAATTTAAAATCTCAAAACAAACAAAAAATTTTTTTTACATGTTTTGTGCTGTGTTAAGAAAATCCAAAAACAACATTTCATATGAATCAAACATAATTCGACTTTTTGTTTACAGAAGATTTTTCGATTCTGTGTCTAAAAAGTAGGCAGCAGTCTGGAAAAAACAAAAAAAAAGGATAATAAAGTACACGAAAGGAACGAAAAGTCGAATTGAGAACTTTTGCGAATCAAAAACTTAACAACGTGAAGTCAACCGTTTATTTTATTACTGGCGTCACGTCTACAATAGAAGATATTTGTTGTATGGTTCTCTAATCTGATTCTGATCCTGATGGAAACTGACATTGGCTGGTCGACGGAGATGAAGGGCTAGGCGAGCCAGGAAACTGGGGGAGTGGGATCTGGACTAGCTATGGGGTGAGTCCTATTTTAATTTCATTTTTAGTTAGGAATGATTATAGATTTGTATGTAGGTGAATGATTGCGTAGGTAGATGGATATGTGGATGTGGGTAAGTATGAGCGAGGATGTGGTGGTGATAGTAACGTTTCATGTTAGTGTTTAAAATTTCGTAAACAAATTACAGAAGTGTGTGTACAGTCTAATAAATAAAAGCAACCAATTACAATCCCAATATATATTTCGTGGGTGTTTTTTCTCGAGGTGCTTATAACTAAACTTTTGATAGGCAACCTTATTTTCCAATAAACTGCAATGTTAAATTATGGGGAACTGGAAGCGAAATTAAAATTACCAGAACTGAAATTTAATTGAATTGAATAGAAACGAATTTACGTATATTTTGTCTTTTTAGGTCGACTAGCAATTGTAGATCTGGTAATTTACATATCTTCTTGTTGTTTTTGGTTAAGTCTATTTTATTTTAAATTCATAAAATAGGTACATAGTTTGAATATTTTATAAAACGATTTCATATAAACTTGAAAGTGTACCTGTTAGCTTGTGGGGTGAATGCGAGTATGGGCTTGGATGTGAGCATGTGTGTGCGGGTATGGGTGAGTATGTGTGTGTGTGTGTGTGTATGAGTGGATGAAGTGCGAGAGCGTGTGGATGTGTTAGAATTAAGAGGGGTTGGACGTGGTGATCGTGGTTCTTTCGCCTAGGGGGTCGCCAGAGTCTCAATCTTTCATTTGCCTTTTCTCATATCCGTTATTATCTCATGTTACGCGTACATTACAGTTATTTGTGTTGGAGTAGCAGGTATTCTTACTCGTTCCCATGGATTGAAGCTAGTATGGGGCTATAAATAAATCTCGCTAGGTACGCGACCTGCAATACCACTTCGGAATTCGACACCGAAGAAGCACTTCATTACAATTATATAAATAATAATAATTTAAATAAATATAAATGAATCGGTCATTTCAAAAACCTCATAAGTCACTCAATTAGATTTTTTCAGAAATCAATAAAAACTGTTTCATACACAAACAAATGAGTTTTAAAGGACTTTTTTATGTTTAATATAGTATTTGAGTGGTGAAAAATTAAAATAGCGAATAACCTTTACAATTTATAAATAGAAATAATGAAAAAAACCTGAAAAATAGTTCTTGACTTATGTTGTTTTAGCAAGAAATAGGGTTAGTAGTATAAAGTTTAACCAAAAAAATCGTAGTAATCATTTTTTTTATTGCTTATTATTGAGAATTACACATAAAAATAATCTTATTAACATTTTACATGTATTAATTTGTCATGTTTTAATATCTTTATGGTACATAGTCATATTCTCCATCATTCTTAATTATGAGTTAATTCATATATAATAGTATAATACGTATATAATTCATATATAATTCATATATAATACGAATAGTCGAAAAGAGGACGAGTGTCATGGGTCCGTACCTGCGGTTCCTTTCGTCCTACGCGGGAATGCACGAATGCTATCGCTATCGACTAACGTGGTTTTTACCCAGAATACGCATCTCGCTTAAAGGAACCATTTTCTGCAAAAAAAGCATGTTGGTAAAAAATGTGACTTTAGAGGTTTTTGAAATGACCGATTCAAATATATAAATTATATAATTATAAATATATGTATATATAAATTATATTTATATATATATATATATATATATATATATATATATATATATATATATATATATATATATATATATATATATATATATATATATATATATATATATATATATATATATATATATATATATATATATATATATATATATATATATATATATATATATATATATATATATATATATATATATATATATTAGACTGGTCGTTAAAAACTAAATTTTCCGAGACGCCCCCTAGAAAAATTCTTTGTGGTCAAAAAACCATAACGGCTTTATTTTTTTTTTTTTTAAGTGAAAAGAACACGTGCCGCAAAATCATCGAAGTTTATTTTTTGATAAAATTGTTAATATCTCATAAAATATGCAGATGTCAAAAAAAATCACATAACCTTTTTTGCTGGAAATTTAATTCTCTACAAAAAAGGTCCAAGTCATTTTTTTCCTAAAACCTATATTTCTGATGATATTTTGAAATAAAACTTGAAATTCTTCGAAACTCGTGAAACCAAATGATGAAAATTTCAACGAAAAAGTACTAATTTTGATTTTTTTTGTCACGATTATTTTTTTATACATTTCATTCTATAGCATAAGAAGAAAATTAGGAGTTTTTCGTCATCTTTATTTTTTATGTTTTTTAAAAATTACGAAAACTTACAAGTTCATTTTCAAAATATCATGAGAACTATACGTTTTCGGGAAAAAATGACTCGGACCTTTTTTGTAGAGAATTAAATTTCCTACAAAAATGGTTATGTAATTTTTTTTGACATCTGCATATTTTATGAGATATTTGAAAAAATCTACGAATTTTTCAAAAAATCAACTTCAACGATTTTGCGGCACGTGTTCTTTTGATTTAAAAAAAAAAAATAATGCCGTTGTGGTTTTTTGACCACAAAGAATTTTTCTAAGGGGCGTCTCGGCCCAATCAAAATTTTATTTTTGTTTTTCCGTCTCTGCTTATCATATATAGTCGTTTGGCACCAAAATTTTTCCAAAATTCCGAGATGAGGCACATTGCAATAGGTAGATTTTTATATGAAATCTACCTAAAAAAAATTCATGCTTGTTTATTATTTTTTCCTAGTTTTGAAACAGGGTGGCCGAAATTTGTTAAGAATTTTAGAGACCAGGAAAGTTATAGGTTAAATGGTGTTCGAGCGAATTAACTGATGTGAATAAATTAAATGTCTTAAATTTTTTTGTTGGTAAGGTATTAAGTAAGGCTTTATGAAATTATTATAGTGATAACAAAAAATCTGTTTTATATGACTTTTTTAATTTTAATTTTTGAAACATGACGATTCCTTAAAAGCTTTTTTCATTTTCTTAAATTTTAAAGCCTTTACCTTTAAGATTTGTTTTTAAAAACCCTACCTAAAAACCATACTAATATTACAGACAAGAATGATTTTTTGTTTTCGAGAAGAGGAATTTAAATATATTATAACTTTGAAAGTTTTTGTAATTTATGCCATTAAAAACAAGGTTACAGATTCTATTGAACTTTCTTTTGTTTCAAATCGGTTAATCGGTTCAAGCACAATTTATCTTAAAACTTTTACTGTCTTTAAATTTTTAAATCAATATTGAGCCACCCTGTGTGAAAAGTAGCGAAAAATAAAACACAGAAAACAAATAATATGAACACAAATCCCACTTCTGACGCCAATGTTGTAAAATTGGCAAAGAACTAAAAATAGCATATACAATACATCTATCAAGTAACATTTAAAGACCGAATTAAAGAGCTATAAAGATATCTCTAAAAGTAAGTAGATATGTCATTTATCTATACATACCATCGATATCAACAGTTTGACTATTTTTTTGTTATTTTTAAACGTCAACAAAACTTATAAATAAGGGGCATAATTTTTGTTGATAAATGAAAGTTTATGTTTGATAGTTATCATAATAGTCCATTTAAGTTCACTTCGAGAACAAAAAGAACAGTTTCACTAGTTAAAATTGATATTAAAAATATTTAAAATAAAATAAAATAGATATATTTTACAAATTTCTTTTTTAATTTCAATTAATCAATTAAAATAATAGCTAGTAATTGGAATAAATTTACATACATATTGTAGTTTAGTCGTAAATCATTATTCAATTTCCCATGTACTTAAAAATTAGAATGAACAAATTATATTCATATTCAAACAAGAATAGGCAGACAATGCTTTCATAATCAATTGAAAGTTAACTTGATTTATTTTGTATGAAAGCAGTTGCATTGGTGTTTGTTGATTGAATTTAAAATTCAACTAATAGATTTAAAATAACCATGGATAAGGGCTTACAGTTGGCTACCTGAACCATAATACAAACTTCAAATATAATTAACCTTATAGAAACATTTCTCTAAAAACGAACAAATCAAAATAATCTTGTGAACAACATAAAACCATAATAATTGCATCTGAAATCCATTTTATTTTCCATTAGCAGATTTCACAAGAATTTCATTTCATTTATTTCCATGCATTGTTTTGAATCTTTTTTTTTGTATGTTTAATTAATGGAAAACGACATAAAGTCATATCAAGTTAGACATAAAAACTGAACAACATTTTCACTTTTATTATTAGAAAATCTCGTATTTGTTAGATTTTCAGAAAATAAAAACCTGTAGCTAGTTGTTTTTCTATAGTATGTCATCATTAAATTCATATTGCTTTATCGTCAGAAAACAGAAATTGCTCATAGAAATAAATATATAATATGTTAAATTCATTCATATGAGTTTTGATTGAAAATTGAATATGAAATCAAATTAAAAATCAATCCTTCACAAACTGTCATTACATTAACTAATATGTAAATGTTAACCCAACGAAGCATTTATTTGTGCAACTGTTTAATTTGAATATAAGAAAAAGTGTAAAAAAAACATAAACAATTTTGTCTAAGAATTGTTGACACAATTACACAACTACGCGTAACTATGATCTAGTTTAGTGTTAATTTTAAATTGCACCACTTTTCTTTTTTCTTGTGACTATTAAAAATAAGTTTTTTATTAATCATTTAGATGCAGTTTTTTTTTTACATGAAACAGATGAACCAAAACACGTATTCTATGTTAATTAGAAAAAAATAAAAATAAAAATAAAAGTAAAGTTAACATTTAATCACGTTGGTTACATACACGGATTAATTTGATTTTTCTTAAATCTTCATACCCATTCATCATTCAATGTTGTAAATTGTTTTGTTGTAAATCAACAACAAAGTTTAGAATTATGAAACATTAGATTAACCTTAGCAATTTACAAAACACACCTTTAAAACGGTAAAAATAAGATTTGGCAAAGCAAAAAAAACTCACCCAAAATTTAAACATATCAAATGAATCACATCTTGACTTTTGACATTTGAAGATTTCGCAACTCGTAGAATAGGTTAAATTGATATAAAACGGTTTCCCTCGTATAACATAATTGATTTTTTGTACGATTAAACCGTAAAATGCACTTTTGGGATTCAAAAATTGTTCGTAAAGCAGGCCTTTTTTCCTATTGAAAAAACAATGCCAAAATTGAAATAACAATGCCTGAGGTTATTATTTCGAAAAACTACTTGGATAAAATAATTTTCTAATAGCTATTTATGTATTAAGGGCATAAAGTATGTCTTTTCCGCTTGAGAGTGAAATTGTTGCTCGAGGCGTTAGCCGAGAGAAACAATCACTCGAAAGCAAAAAAGATACATTTTTGGAAGCGTAGTAGAGTTGTCCGGAAACTGCTAGTGGCGTTGTGCGATGATGAGATAGAGATGAGATGAGAATTACCCAAACGTAAGTAAAGTACGTAAGTAGAGGACGTAAGTAGAGTACGTAAAAATAATTAATAATAATGAAGTTATTAATGAAAAACAAAAACAATTAATAATAATAAAAAAACGAATGACATTCAATATTTAAAAGTCTTTTTCTATTTTGCGTCTAAAATAAAGTCATTTCGATACCCAAATGCGTATCGAAATGGCCTTCATTAAGATACGCAAAGTTTTGTTTTTCAAGGTTGGTCACATTGGTCATACAAACGTCAGTGAAAGTTAAAACGAATAATTATATAAATAAAATTATTCTTATTAATTAATCTTATTATTAAAAAATAATCTAAATTAGTGTTAAATATTTTAATTAATTAAAATAATTAGTAATAATAACAAAATTTCAAATTGACTATATTTTAATAAAATACACATTTTATGAAAGCTAGTTTTGCAACAAAAAAATATTTAGAAATATGATGAAACGCAGAGCTTACTATTTTGAATTGAAATTTTTAGAAATTTTCTTTAAAACTTTAAAACATTAAAATTTTTTTAAAATTTCAAGACAAAAAATGCAAAATAGAAAAAATAGTATAAAAAACTCGTTTCATAAGACGTTTTATCGCACTTATCCTTTAGAAAACTCCCCGCTGCGCGGGTCGTTTTCTAAACAGATTGCGTGCGATAAAATCGTCGATTATGAAACTAGTTTCTTAATATACTATTTCACAATCCATTTTTCCAGGCAACTTTTCCTTTCATTCAAAATAGCAGGAGTTAAACTTTTCAAATAATTAGGGAAGTTATTGTCACACTTTATGACTGAATTGTATACAAGATTTTTTGTACGAGTAAAATTCTGCATTATTTGTATAAATAAAAATACATATATTTACACAAAATAGTAAAATATTTTTTCGAAAATTATTTTATCAAAGTAGTCTTTCGAAATAATAGTAATATAATAACTTTAGGCATTGTTATTTCTCTTTAAGCATTGTTATTTCAAAAGGAAAAAAAGGCCGGCTTTATGTACAATTTTTGAATCGCAAAAGTGAATTTTACGGTTTACTCGTACAAAAACAAATATTTTACTATTTTGTGTAAATATATGCATTTTTATTTATGCAAATAGTACAGAATTTTACTCGTACAAAAAGTCTTGTATGCAATTCAGGCATAAAGTATCTTTTTTGCTTTCAAATGATTGTTTCTCTCGGCTAACGCCTCGAGCATCAATTTCACTCTCAAGCGGAAAATACATACTTTATGCCCTTAATACATAAATAGCTATTTCTTGTTTTTCATGTTTTCATTTTACACTTTTCTTTTCTTTTTTTTTTTGATTGACAATTTTAGTTTCATTATTGCTAAGACAAGCTATGTTATTTAAATTAAGCTAAATAAATAACTTAGAATTACAAGTACTAAATAACTAGCACGATCATGTATTAGTTTATACAGTTGATTTTGTAGAACTTTTCATTTTAAATTTTTGTAATTAAAGTAAATTGAAAATGATCAACTACTGACACACAACAAAATCTGAAATTAGTTTCAATTAATATTAATATATTATTAATAAATCAAACCTTTATAATTTATTGATTGATATTTCCTTTTCTACAGGTATTTGTTTTTATTGTGATTAGAAAAATAAAGGTGTGTTTATATTCAACATAGTAGCCGTAGGCTGATAAAGCTGTCATTTTATTACCCTTGAACTTTTGCTATCGTTTAAAAAAAATTGTATGGTAATAATACGTTTTTATTAATTTTTCTGGAAATTTTATTTAATATCAGATCCATTCAAGTGGAAATCAAGATCATTTTCTGTGACACAGGTTGGGGGTGTATAATATTTTAATCATCCTTGCAATGTAAAACCATAAACAGAGAATGTTCACTCAGCGCATTGAACCAACTGGATGAACAAATTATTTTGAAGAGAAAAGAACAAACTAAAAAATTAATGAATAAAAGAAACCTAAAAATTAAGGTGTTAGTAATTTTGATTATTTTTTAAGATCTGCTCTGTAGCTTTTGTTTTATTTTAAAAGCATGACAATGAAATAGTTTTTGGCTTGTTTAATCCACTTATAACCCTTAACTTTGATAAAATTCCAAAAATATTAGAGCAAGATTTTGATACAAATTTAATACTTATTTCTTTTGTCAAACCGAAGTAAAATTAAAACTAGGGCTTTGTAACTATTACCAAAACTGGAGCTTCTTTCATTAAAATTTCCTAAAGTTTTATCGTATATCTCTGGGTAAACTTTAATCTTACTTATTAAACGAGCAATAATTGTATATATGATCATTTTTTTCGAAAACGGCATTTTAATTTTTTCCGAAAATTGGTATACTACTATTTTCCGGTGTAACGATCTAAATAGGTCTCGACTTTGGGAAAAGTCGTTTAGGGTCTTAATTTTGGAAAAACATGTTTCATATGAATGACGTCACAAATACTTGGAATAGTTGTAATAAATCTTGCTAGATATTTTAAAAAGCATATTACAATTTAATTTGATTGTCGATAGTATAGAATAATTTGTCGGTATAAATATGCAATCAATGCATTATAAAATGGTCAAAAAAATATTGTCATGTGTTTCAAAAGAATGATTTTCATTTTTTTACCCAACTTTTTGGATAAAAATAAAATTAATTGTTTGTATGACAGGAAATGTAATTGAACATGAAAATTTGAGATGGAAATTTTTGATTTTGTTATAGTTTTTGGAATTCTGAAAACTTCGTATTTTTGTTATAATTTTTGCAATATTTTTATGAATTTTGAAAAAAAGTCTCAATTTTTGCATTTGTGAATTATGAATTTTGCAATATCCTTAGAATTTTGAAAAAAGTTTCAATTGTTGATTGAGTAAGAATTTTTGGAATATTTTTAGGATTTTGTAAAAGTTTAAATTTTTGATTTTATTATGAATTTTATTTTTAATTTGATTTTGATTTTATTTTTGAATATTTTTGGCATCTTGAAAAAAGTTTGTATGTTTTTTGATTTTTTTCATAATATTTGGAATATTTCTTAAATGTTTAAAGAAGTTTGTATTTTTGATTTTGTTATAATTTTTGCAATAATTTTAGGATTTTGAAAAAGATTCAATCTTTGATTTTGTTATCAATTTTGCATTATATTTAGAATTTTGAAAAAAAGTTTAAATTTTTGATTTTAATTTAATTTTTAGAATATTTTTGGGATTCGGAAAGAAATTTGAATTTTTGATTTTATAATCTTTTCCCGAAATGCTAAATGGAGAGGTTTTTGAGTAGTTTGCAGAGTGTATCATCTTTTCAATAAATTTTAATAATTTATGATCTGTTAAAATTTTCTGGCAACATATTGATGTTTCGGGTTAGTTTTGTAATAAGTTTCTAAACAAAGATAAACAAGAGTATTAGCAAGTATTTGCGTTTTTAAAATTTTTATGTTTGATATATATCGCTGCCCAAAACTGAAAACATTGTCCTAATAAAAGTTTTTTGCCGAAAACTATATCAAAATCCTTAACACAGACCGAACTCTTGGTATCTCAGAGCCTTGAGATTTCAGCCCCATATTTTGATATTTAGTTTTTCATCGAAAATCATTGTATAAAAAACCAAAATTAATAACTTTTGTGAAATAAAAATAAGTAATAATTTGCCGAGCAAAAAAAAAATTAAATTAAAGTTTTTTGCGAAAGAGATTAAAAAAACTGTCTCTCTTTTCACCGAGCTAAGCTCGGTCTCCTGGTACTAATTTTTATAGCACATGCACAAAAAATGTTCAAATAACCGAAAAATACATTTATGTTACACATAAACTTACAAATATTTGTTATTATTTGAAATAGAAGATTTTTTGCTGGTATATATGCACTAAACATTGAAACACACTAATAAATAACGAGTATATCGTAAACATAACAATTTTCGATCAATTTACGATCGTGAGTGATTGCAGGGCTTGCTACTTTTGTGCTGCAAACTATGCTCATATTTGGAAAACTAGTTATACAATATACTATTGTCTTTCAATTAAAAAAAGATGATTAATCAAAAATATGCCAATCCTATGAATTCGAACAGTCAATACGAAAATCTCCAAAAAATAATCATTCAAAAACTTCATTTTTCATTCAACTAACGTTTGTAGAAGTTTTTTCTATATACGCTTCCCTTCTCATTCCGGCTTGATTTATTCCATATTTGCTTGATATGCCAACTGAAATTTGGTTTTCCTTTTCAATGCAATTCGAATATTTTAAATTCTAGTTTTGTTTTATTTTTCATCTGATGAGCACCTATGAATCTTTGATTTTTCCAGGACTATTAACGCAAAATTTAAATGATTACTGGAACCGTCAAATTTTTCTGTTTTGTGAAACACAGGAACACATCAAAACAACTAAAACCTATGAAATTAATTTGTAGGTTTTATAATTTAGGTTTAATTTTCATTCTTCGCATGTGTTGCAATTATTTACATAATTGTTATAATTTTCAGTAGTAATTTCCCAAAGGTAGTTCAAAATAATTTTTGAGAAAATTTCGAAAGCAAGTGGATGAGTAATGGCTATTTTCAATGCCACTTACTTAAGGAATTATCAGTTGTAATTTCCCAAGGGCGGTGATAATTTGAAATAATTGTTTGCCAAAAATTTCGAAAGCAAGTATATTGATAAAAGCACGAGGCCGAAGGCCAGCAGTTTTAATCAATGCAACTTGCTTGAGGAATTTTTCAAAAAATTATGAGAATTTATCAACGAACGAGGGGAATTCGGTTAGAAAATTTTTTGCCATTTTTCATTTCTTTATATATTTTTTATGAATTATACGTTGGCTTACTGTGATATCAGTTAATTATTTCAAAATTAGACTGATAATTTTTAATATCCCAGTAGGCCAGAAGTATAAATATTTGTTATTAGTATAATTCAAATGTTATTGGTGAAATTGAATGATGTCATTACATTTTAGAGAATTGCATTGGTTTAAATTAAAATAAAACTAAGGCAAAAAATTTTCAGCAGTAATGATCCAAGGGCGGTGATAATTCGAAATAATTTTTTGGAAAATTCTTTAAGCAAGCATATTGAACATTTTTTGCCTTAGTTTTATTTTAATTTAAACCAATAAAATTCTCTAAAATGTAATGACATCATTCAATTTCACCAATAAAATTTAAATTATACTAATAACAAATATTTATACGTCTGGGCTAGGGGGATATTAAAAATTATCAGTCTAATTTTGAAATAATTAACTGATATCAAAGTAGGCCAATGTATAATTCATAAAAACTATATAAAGAAATGAAAAATGGCTAAAACATTTCTTAACGAATTCCCCTAGTTCGTTGATAAATTCTCATAATTTTTTGGAAAATTCCTCAAGCAAATGGTATTGATAATAGCCCTCGGCGTACGGCCTCGTGCTTTTATCAATATACTTGCTTTCGAAATTTTTGGCAAAAAATTAATTCGAATTATCACCGCCCTTGGGAAATTACAACTGATAATTGCCCTCGACAAACGGCGTTGGGCTATTATCAATTCATTTGCTTTCGAAATTTTTGGATAAAAATTATTTTGAATTATTAGCGCCCTTAGGAAATTACTACTGATACTGATTAATGAAATTAGGTGCGTTCGATTTGACTAAAACAACTGAAAAAACAACAACAATTGTATTTAATTTTTCATTTGTATCAGTTGCTTCAGTCAAATCGAACACGGCTATTATAATTGTTATCGGAATCAGACTGGTCATAATTGTCTAGAGTATAAGAAAATATACATGACTAAACCACGTCTGGTGGACTATACCACTAAACCGTGTCTGGTTTAAAAATTTTATCGAATCGTATGCTCTTGATCGTACCAAAAATCTATCATTAAACTTTACTGTTTGTAAAAGGGATCACGTATGCTACGCATACATCACCATCCCTTTAAACAAAATTTTGTATGTATAACATAAGTTTGATGTCAGTGGATACATATGGTAATCAAAAAACTGGTTCTTAAAGCGATTCTAGTTTTGTATATGTTATTATGGGTTTGTTGAGTTAACCATTAATTTGAATGTATTTAGAGAACTTAACTCCCTCTATTTAACTGTTGCCGCAGATTCAATTTTTTTCTCGGTCCTCATTGAAACTTTCATATGTTCACAAGATCAAATTGTCTAGAATCATTGGCCAGCGAGATGAAAATTTCACTTACTACAATTTAGTGTCTGTAACGAGTTTTCTTCAACACTTTATTCCAATGCTATAGATTAAACGTATAGGGAAAATAACATCAAGTTATCTTTGTACTGCCCGGAAAAAAATAGAGATATCTAAAAAGATCTCTTTTGATCAAATAAGATCTAATGAGATCTTCGTTTTGAGTCAAAAAATGAGAGTTTGATCTTATCAGATCTAAAGAGATCTCTTTAGATCAAGGTAGATCTTCAAAGAAAAAAATAAGCGTTTGATCTCTGAAGATCTACAAAGATCTGTAAAGATCTATTCAAATCTTGATAGATCTACAAAGATCAATGTAAAAATTTGCGTTTGATCTTTGATGATCTACCAAGATCTCTTCAGATCTGCAAAAGTCAAACACTAGTTTTACTTCGGTCTGAAAGTCCTAATTACTTCGGTATGAAAGACTTAAGTATTACATTCATGAGCTAAAGTGAAATTCTTACCCTCACTTTTTTTGGTATTTATCGACGTTTTAGGACCTACTGATCTAAAAAAGCAAAAAAAAATGTATGTCTGTCTGCCGGCCGGCCCTCACACATACGAAATAAAAAACCGCTGGACGGATTTCAAAAATATTTTCTCTATAAATAGGTTTACTCAATGGAAAGAGCCGAAAGGATGATGTGTTCGATAGCTGTACCGGAAGTGTGTCAAAAAATCGTCAAGTGTATCAAAACAAGGAAATTTGCATATTTTTTGCTTAAAAAACTTTCATTTTAAGTGATTACGAGTAGGAACATTGAATTTGGAAAAAGAAGAAATCTTATGGTCGGGATTGGTACATGAGACCAAAATCTCGATTTTTGCATTATAAGTTTGTCAAAAAAATGTTGTCAAGTGTGTCAAAAGAAAGATTTTTATTTATTTTTTTACCCAATTTTTTGGAACAAAATAAAATTAATTATTTGTATGACATGAAATTTTATTATTATTATAGAGAATTATGGCATTATAAGTTTGTCAAAAAAATAATGTCAAGTGTGTCAAAAAATGATTGCATTTATTATTTAGCCAATTTTTGGAAAAAAAAATTTAGCTGTTTTTATGACGTAAATGTAATTGAAATGAAATTGGACATGGAAATTTTTGAATTTGTTATAGTTTTTGAAATATTTTTAGAATTTTGAAAAAAGTTTTTATTTTTGATTTTGTAATAATTTTTGCAATATGTTTAGAATTTTGGAAAAAGTTTTAATTTTTGATTTTGTAAGAATTTTTGGAATATTTTTAGAATTTTGAAAAATTTCAAATTTTTGATATTATTATAATTTTTGGAGTTTTGAAAAAAATTTCAATATTTGATTTTGTAATAATTTTTGCAATATTTTTAGAATTTTAGAAAAAGTTTAAGTATTTAAGAATTTTTGGAATATTATTGGAATTTAGAAAAAGTTTAAATATTTGATTTTATTCTAATTTTTGGAATATTTTTGGAATTTTGAAAAAAGTTTCAATTTTTGATTTTGTTACAATTTATTCAATAGTTTTAGAATTTTTGAATTTTATATATATTTTTTGAATTTTGAAAAAAGTTTTAATTATTGTTGTTTTAAGAATTTTTGAAATATTTTTAGAATATTGAAAAATTTAAAATTTTTGAATTTATTATAATTTTTGGAATTTTGAAAAAAGTTTGTATTTTTATTTTGTAATAATTTTTGCAATATTTTTAGAATTTCAGAAAAAGTTTGAATTTATGAATTTTTAAGAATTTTTGGAATATTATTGGAATTTAGAAAAAGTTTAAATATTTGATTTTATTCTAGTTTTGGAATATTTTTGGAATTTTGAAAAAAGCTTCAATTTTTGATTTTGTTATAATTTTTGCAATGTTTTGAGAATTTAGAAAAAAAATAGAATTTTTGAATTCTATATATTTGTAGAATTTTGAAAAATGTTTCAAGTTTTGATTTTGTAAGAATTTTTTGAATAGTTTTAGAATATTGAAAAATTTTAAATTTTTGTTTTTATTATAATATTTAGAATTTTGAAAAAAGTTTGTATTTTTGATTTTGTAATAATTTTTGCAATATTTTTAGAATTTCGGAAAAAGTTTGAATTTTAAAAAATTTTTGGAATATTATTGGAATTTTGAAAAAGTTTAAATATTTGATTTTATTCTAATTTTTGGAATATTTTTGGAATTTTGAAAAGTTTGATTTTATTTAGTTTTTACAATGTTTTTGGAATGTTGGAAGAAATATGAATTTGTGATTTTGAAATATTTTCTCGAAACGCCAAATTGGGAGGTTTTTGAGTAGTTTGCTGAGTGTATCATCTTTTCACTAAATTATGTTAATATATGATCTATTATAATTTTCCGGCGACGAATTCATGTTTCGTGTTAGTTTTGTAACACATATCTAAACATAGATAAAAAATACATATTCTTTAACAAAACGATATGTTTGAAATACATCGCTGCCCATTTGGTGTTATCTCCTTGTAGACTCTTAACAAGGCTTGCTTTTATGTTATGGATTACGATAAGAGTTTTAAATTTTTAAAAGCAGCATTTTTGGTGTTGGAGTATTTTCTTTGTAGTGCTAGAAAGCACCTATTAGTAAATACCAATAAAATGTTTTGATTATTTGGTGTGGAGATATATCGCTGCCGTTATTTAGAAAACGTTTTGAAGAAATTCAATAGTTTTCTAAAGCGCATTAAAAATTCGTGGGATTCAAACGCGAAATTTCATCTCATCAAATCGAATAATAGCTTGTTAATGTAAATTATTTGAAACTGATTAACTTTCTCTATTAATATAACGTTCAGTTGTTTATCAGATTTAAAAGAATGCAGCACATTTTATTATCAACACAAATCATTGTTATCATAAATGCCAAATAATTTATCCTTTTCTCTTCTCAATACGAAAACAATATTAACGACTATTAATTGTTGTAAATAGTTAAATATTAATAGTGAATATATTAAAATGTAACAATTTCTACAATATAGTCAATATAGTTTTCGATCTTGTCAACTTTATGGATATAATACAACTAAAAAAATTTATTTTGATATCTTTTGTCGTGATATGCGATAGTGAAAACTAGAAATTTATGAACTCAATCACAATCATTAACTCATAATTAGCTTGTTTATAGTCTAATTACAGATCACCTATTTTGGTTTTTCACTTGATTTGTTTTAAATTATTCTTTTTTTTTGTTTCTCTTACACTCATTACTTCAATACTTTTGCTGCTATCCAACTATTTGTGTTATTATTATGTTGCAATATCATTTAATTTTCATTTAATATTTTAGTTTCAGTTCACCCACAAAGATTTGAAAATAATTTTAAATTTATCTAATTAAAGGTAATTTTAAATTTTTTATCTGTCATGGAAAAAAATATTATTGTATTTGGTCTTAAAATATTTTAGTGTAAAATTTGTGACAGCAATTAAATTCGAAAGGTTTTCAGCTGGAAAAGGAATAAAAATAAATATATTCAATAAACATATAAGGCCTAATAATAAAACTAAAAATTAGAAACAAATTAAATAATATTAATTTATTAATACTATAATTGGTTGGTTTTGATTATATGAAACATAAAATAATCGATTTAATTACAATGATTATTAAATTTTATATGGTCAGGACAGAAAAAATTGCGTGAAAATATTAAACTATTATTTAATGTTTTTTGTCAAATCTGATCGCATTAATAATTACTTTAATTAAAGTTATTACATTGATATTACTATTATAATGCTACTGATTTTTTTAATATTAATATTTAAAGATATAATTAAAAGTTTATAAATTTATAAGATCTAAATTTTATTGTTTTTATGTCTAAGGTCTTTTACGTATAATAAAATTTAATGGTTATGTGCGTGCCTTAATTTTTATAAAGTAAACTCAACCAGAGTAAAGTGATAATAAATTTTAAACTGTTAAAACCTTGAGTGTAGAGTTAGACTAGATCTAGAATGTAGCTAACATTCTACATTTCATCCTAGCTATGCGAGCAAAGAGAACATTATATGTTTATAAATAATAAGATAAATGTTTCTAAATATAAAAGAAACATGTTTCTGGCAGTTTAAAAACAAAACATAAAATATTTTGTTTCTCGGTTTAAAATTCGAGAAAATTAAATATCAATTTCAATTTCAATATTCTTATGAATAAATGATTTCTATCAATCAAAATAAACGTTGAACAGAATGTAATTGAATAAATTTTCGAAAAATACAATATAACATAATTTAATTTTATGCTACTGTCTCTACGTGCTTTGTCTAAGTAAATAGATTTGAAAATTAAATATTGAATTTATACAATTTTGTTTTCTTATAATTGTAAAAGAAACATTTGATTAAGTGCTAGAAATGCGTAGGTACATCATATGGTATTCATAGGTAGGAAGATTGTGCTTGATTTTATTAATTGAGCATATAAATTTTGATGGTATAAGGTTATCTTTTTCACGATTTTTTGTGGTTTTACTCAGGTGTCCGTTTACTCGAAATAACTTAACTCGAAATTGACACGATGGGCCGATTTTTTTATCATTAAATTTTCCTGTACTTGGTGACCCCAGAACAAGGTTAGTGATGAAAACAAAGGGAATGAACCATGTCAGTAGATTGATTTACTAAACCTATCTTGAGACAGTAAGTTTAAGATGTCAACATTTAGTTTTAGCTGCAGGTGCGTTTCTTCCTCAATATAGCGTTAACAATAAAAATGAGGTCGTGGTTTCACACCCTACAGCACCATTATTAGAGTTACCGGTTAAAACAATGAAATGCGAAGTTGTGCAGGGCATGTTTAACATTGATATCAAGAAGTACCCTTCCACTAGTAAATGACCAAATGCTAAGTCTTCTTGCTAACTATTAAGAAACAAAAACTATTGTGTACCACATTTGCCTCTAGACTTTCAGTTCTAGAGACACCGTTGAAGACCCATAAATTCTAGGCCGTGAAATCATTCTGTGATGTTTGTGTCCAAAAGACCGAGATTGCAGGTGGAATTACTGTGAAAGATCAACTTTAACTGCGACCGATATAAATTGAAAACGATAGAGTATCACGTGTACAAACTAAAGGAAGATTATTACGCTGTTAGCCGACATTTCACTAAAAATTACTAGCAAGAAATCTAACATGACCAAGGTTTGTTAAAACGGTGGGTATCATCAACAGCATATCAAATTAGTCAATTTTTATGAACTGGTCTAGAGCCAAACTAGAATATGGAGAATAAACCACGTCAACCTTGCTTATATTTCTACAAACCCATTCCCATAAAGGCTTTAAAATTTTTTGAATCCAAGAATTATGGTAGATAATTGCTATTTATTATCGTTATTAATAACACTGTGCGACAGCCAAAATCAAAGCCAATTAAAAAAAACTTATACGTGTCCCGGCGTTTCGCTGGGTCACGTCTAGAAATCGAGATATATCGATTTGAAGTTAGTAAGTATCATATAGGAGAAATTGTCACGTTTGGGTTTTTTTTTGACATATCTCGAGAACGACTAGTCCGATTTTGCTGAAACAAATTGAGAAATTAAGAATTACAATTCCTTTAATCTACTGATATACTATACTGAAAAAGTAACGAAAAGATAAACAAATTAAAATTAAATAAATAAGAAATACAAAAAAAATAAAATAAAAAAATAAATGAAATAAAAAAATAATAAAAATAACAAAATAAAAATATAATAAAAATATAATAAAAATATAAAAAAATAAAATAAAAAATAAATAATAATAAATAAATAAAATAAATAATAAATAAATAAAATAAATAATAAATAAATAATAAAAAAATAATAAATAAATAAATAAATAATAAATAATAAATAAACAATAAAAAATAATACTAAATAATAATAATAAATAATAATAGTAATAAATAATAATAAATAATAATAATAAATAATAATGATAATAAATAATAATAATAATAAACAATAATAATAATAATAATAATAATAATAATAATAATAATAATAATAATAAATAATAATATTAATATAATAAAATATGATAAAATTTAATAAAAATATAAAATAAAATTATACTAAAAATAATAAAATAAAATAATAAAATAAAATAAAATAAATAAATAAAAATAAAAAAATAAAAAATAGAAAATAATAAATAAAAAGTAAAAAAAAATAAAACACATACACACATGTCCAAATACATTTAAAACAATAAGTTTTGAAGTTTATTCCAGTAAAAATATTAAAAAAAAATTTCTATGAAAAATCAATATTCTTGTCAAAATGAGATACCTTTAGTTAATTGTGAATAAAAGCTAAATCGATTTTCATGATCTATGTCCCGTTTTGTACACAGATTATGTGACTTTACGTCAAAGTAATAAGACTTGACACTTTTTTCCGTTTTGAATTTTTCATGATTTTTTAAAATACCGTTTTTTTATTTTTTAGGAAAAAAATTATTTTTTTTCTTCATAAATTTATTTATAACTGCGAAACTGTTGATTGTGTAAGGAAATAGCGTATTAGTAGATTAAAAGAATTATAATTTTTAATTTTTCTAAATTTGTTTCAGTAAAATAGGACTAGTCGTACTCGAGCTATGTCCCAAAAACGTGACTATTTCCCCTATATGATACATGCTAGCTTCAAATCGATATATCTCGATTCCTAGACGTGACCCAACGATACGCAGGGACACGTATAACTTTTTTTTACCGATATAACTTTTCCCGGTAGTCAGAACCCCAGCGGATCACAGACCCCTACCATTTGTGGCACAGTGTAATTAGTACTACAAAGTTTAGCTGAAGAACTGTAATTTCTAAAACCACGGCATTCTTTAATCAAAAATAATAGCTATACAGTCATAACGGTGGTTGGCCTGGAAATCAACCTTTCTAATCTGCAACAGAATTAAGAGGCAATGAATGTTATATTCCCCTCTGACTGCATATGAAACAGCTTTAAACTGGGTTGTGCCGAACGACAACCCCTTTTGTGATCAAAATTAAAATTTGATATCAGTTCTTCTGTGTATTCAAAGTTTAAATTAGATATCAGTTCTTCAAAAAATCCTAATTATAGAAAAAGAAGAAGGACCAAATGGGACACCTTTAAAACTATTCTGAGCGACTCCTTCTCTATATGAGACTCGGATATTTTCAAATTGATGAGCATTTTAGAAAATTTGGTTGACATACTTTCTGATTCCTGCGGTGAATACAAGAGTCTTCCGTTCCGTGGCAACCAGACTTCGCAAAGTATACTCAACTAATCCCACTATTCCAACTTATCTCTAACAATCGAATGATCTGTAGATTATCACTTGGATACTAGATACGCACTTTTTGAGTTTCTCAACGACACGAGCTCGTTAAGTTACTTCTTACTCTGTATCAAAAAGCTTCCCGATGTGTCACCCAAAAACAAACTTTTCAATTATATTCAATCAAAAATATGTAGACAAATCAACAGGTGTTGATCCATTAAAAGTATCCATTAAAATTTCTATGCATAAATTTTTTTAATTAGCAATAACAATTAAATGAAAGTGTAAACGGAAATGTTATGTTAAACAATTAATTTAGAAAGGTCGATATTAATAATATTACAAGTACAGCTGTATCAATCATTTTAATGCTAAAATTTTATTGAAAACAAACATTCATACAAAAAAATTACATGGAATGTTGCATGCAACTTATTTAGTGCAACATATTAAGCTCTCAACTAAAATGATTGAAATAAATGTTTAAACTTTTTCACACATATTTTATTTTAAAGTTATAGACTTTTGATTCATTAATGCTATATCGTATATAAATAAATTTACATAATTTGAATTTATATTACATTACAAGGTCAATGGTTCCCCATTTGAATGTTGCTATAAAATTGTTTTTTTTTTATTTTTCAAAGGTCAAACTCATATGCTTTGTATGATAACTAATTTTGATATGAAAAGCTTAATGCCTTTCGGTGGTATCATGTTATTGTCTTAACAACAATTTAAAGATTTGTTTTGTGATAATTGTAAATGGTTTATAATATAATGTTTTAAATTTAATCAATCATGAAATTGATTGTGTTTATATATATTAACGGGTGTAAATATGATTTTGTTTTTTTTATAAAATACTAAAGTGTGGTTATAACAAACGTGTCCAGGGGATGTGGTCGAATTATATATTATTATAATAAGTATTGCAATTTATTGCTTCAATAAAATTGATCTACATTTGTTCAATTGTATTAAAGGTAGTGGTTTGTGTACAGTAGAGCAAACATTTGAAGAGTTGCCTCAAAATTTTTAAACATTAACGTGTGAACTATAACTTCAATAATTAATCCGTTTTAACAGTATCAATATTTAATCAGTCTATTACTAACTCATTCTTACCTTTCTACTCTCAGAAAAATTAATTAAATTGCTGTAGGCTTCTAAGGTTTTAAAAACCAACTTAACGTTGTGATTTTTGTGGTTTCGGGGTGAATTTCTAATCGCAAGATTTAAGAATTCAGTTCGTTCGAATTTCTTTTATTTTCTTATTATTATTCACTTTTTATTTATTCTTTTGTTATTATTACTTTCTGTTATGAATACGTGAATACAGTAGAGTAAATTAGCATACATAAAACTTAAGTTTTGCCAAACCATTCTTTTTATGAAAACGAACGGTTTAGTGGCATGTCGGCAATATACCACAATACCTTCTTTAGAGTTTTCAAGGTTTCAATAGTTTTGAAAGTTGTTTTCGGTGCTTACAAGTTTTATTGTAATTTGAATTTCACTGAAGGATTGAAGGTTTAGGGTTTCGACGGTTTTAGTGTATTCTGTATTTGTTGCAGCATCTTAAATTTAGTTCAATTGGCAAAATGTTTTTAACGATTATGTAACTATAAGCCCGTAAAACCAGTTTGAAAAAAGTGTGTGAAATGTGCATTTATTGTGCATGTTAGAAAATTCCTGTGTACAAAATTGAGCATATTACATGTCATGCACATGATGTGCACCATACCATGCACATGTGAAACGCCTTAGCACATATGTGCACAGATATTTTTGCCGCTTATCTTACGAATAATAAAAAACGAAGCGAAACGAAGCTTATTTAATGATAAGCATAATAAACAAAGAAGAAAAAAAAATGTAGAGAAAAGTAGTTTAAATTTTTCTAAAATGACTGGTTCCATTTAACTTGTTAGGAGATAATACGACTTTCGTAATAATAAATTGTAGAATTTTATTTTATTTTCATCTGAAATTATGTGCGAAAGAAATTTTTTTGTGAAGGTAAATGAAAATGTTCGAAAAAAAAACGAGCACTTTGAGTAATGAATTTTAGTAATTCCAAAACATTAGTATTTTTGTTCAACATTTTTCGTGTTAGTTAGCCATAATATTTAAATTTATTTTTTTGTACTATTAAAAAATTGTTGAAAATTAATATTATTTTTTATATCTAAGCCAACTATTTAAATTTTTTGAATTCTGATTTTTTTTTCATTTAAATTGTATTGTTAAAAAAATGAAGAAAAATGGACTCGATCATTTGCCAATGCAAATCACAAACACATATTTTCATTTTACAACTTAAAAGTAAGATCACAATTCACAATCTTCATTTGTCGTAATGACGTTACCAAAATATTAGTATAGGAAAGATTCATAACGTATTAGAAGATCTTAATCATAAAATATTTTTATATTTATGCCTGAAAGTTCTATGCACATTTTGTATAAATGTTTACAAGTTTTAAAAATATTTATTTAAAATAAATAGGTATGACGTTACAACTCAAATATTTTTAAACTTCAACTTAATTTAAAATATAAACTACAATATTTAGGAAAAAACATAATAATAATGAAATTTCAACTTTTAAGTACCATCGCCTTGGTGGCGTAGTTGGATAGCGTGTCTGCCAACAGATTCGAATCATGGCACTGATAAGTTATTTGTTAGAATCCCAACCGAACCACGTATAAGAGAAAATTGGAGTATACTTTTGAATTGAAAAATTCAAATGATTGCCTTAGCTAACAAAAACAAAAATTCAAAACTTATTTAAAATTCAAAATCTAGCGAATTAAAAATTCTTCCATCAATAGACGAGTTAGATCGCCGTGTTTTATGAAAAGGTTATGATTTTACTTTTATCGATTTGAAAATTTTCCTTTTGTCATATTTGGCGAAATTCGTTGGATGTAGAACACTAGTAGAATTGGTTGGAGTTTTGTGAAGAGGAGTTGTTAGATTTATTTTTGGTTCGGCTATTGCTAAAGAGGAGGTTGTTTTGGTTGAAGGAACTTTCTACAATTTATATAGGAATCATGGATTGATCTGAATTGATAAGACTTGTCTAAAATTGAATAAAATTTGTTGCTTGTAACTATAATTAGATTTGGGTAGAGTATGCATACTCTATTCTTTTTATTTATTTTGCCACACAAAAATAAATTTGTATTGATCTCGGATCGTTTGTTAAGTTTTACGAAAATTATTAAATAGAGATCACGAGTTGGATTGATCTGTTATGTGAAGTAAACAAGAGGATTTGTTCTGATCTGGGATATTTTCGCTTCCTTAAAAAACAAGTTTGGATTGGCCATTTAGACCGTGGGTGTAGAACATGATTCGGGTTAGGTGATTTTCCTTACGTTCATAGATTATATTGGATTATTCACCAACCATCTATAAATTATTGTCTAATCACCAATCTGGCACAGTCCGTTAGATTTGGAACACAAGATTGATTGACCGATGTATTGTGAAGGAGATATGCGAAATCGTACTGCAAAAAACAAACATGAACCAAGTTGGAGCCATCAGAATGTGTAGTAGGATTTGCCTGGCCGATTTTCTTCACCCAAAATCTTGGATGTGAATGTGAACTCTTTTTTTGGTTTTTGATACTTTCCTTATTCTAAAAGCAATTTTGAGTAGATTCTAAATATTCTAGAAATTTGTAAAAAATTTACGCAATTCATTGGATCTATGTGGATGATCCTAATCAATAAATGTGAATCATCCTGTTAGTAATACAAAATTTTGTGCCATTGATGTCGCGAAATATTTAAAATTTTCAAATATTTGGGTAATATAAATGCGTTCCTAGATGCCACAAAAATTACTAAATGTACAAACAATGTACGTATTATAAATCCAATAACTTTTCTTAAATTATTTTAGAGTTCTGATTTACTGTTCTTACTTTGACCAAAACAGAAACACTAATCATGCAATTATTCATTGTTAACATTACTTTTTAATATGTACGTAATTGACCAACAAATATATTTGTATTTGTAGAAACAACACATGAAGACCTTCAAAATAATTAATAGAAAAATCCAATAATTTTAATCAGCTGCAGTTGTCTGGTAATGATCTCAATAAATAAATCAATAACTCAAGATTTTCGTGAAGGCTATAAACTATTAGTAGAAATTTATTTTTCATTCAAACACCTGAAGATTAATTAAGATTTAATTTTTTCTCCACATTAAAAATATTTTTGATCAATGGTTAATTAATAATAATGCAAGAATATTTTATTTTTAAAATTTAAAATGATTAAAATTAGATTACATTTATGGTTTTACTCAATACCAAATTTAGATCTGGTAAATTAGTTTCAACGCAAAAGCTTGAATAGACATACATAACTGTAGCATTAACCTGAATCAAGGAGATGAGGTTGATGGATTGCATACATTTTTTTTAAACTTGAAACAGCAGTTTGTTTTGCTTTACTTTCAATTAACAAATTTGTTTTTCACAAGGACTGGCTTCTTGATTTATATGAAACATTTAACTAACAAGATTAGTCAGTCTTGATTTGCACAATGTTTTTCCCAAACTAACGTCTCTACCTACTCGTAAATCTAAATACTAAACAACTTTCCCACATAGTCATCCAAAGTATAGATTTTTGATTATTGAAATGGTCATTAATGTAATTAATAAATTGAGCTAGATTAAAAGAAAAACTAAATTACTCTAAATTGATGAAATTGCATCGATTAACTCAAGGATTTAACATTTAATTAATTTTTTGAAATAAAAAAATTGCAGAAAATACTTAAAGTGACATAAATAACAGTTTTGCAATTTTTAGTTTTCTGTTCGATTCTAATTAAAATTATTAAATTTAAAATAAATTAAGAAAAAAAATCAAACGTGATGCGGTTTTAAAAGATTGATGTTTAACAATATTTTATCATATTTATCATATTGAATTCTTTTATCGTTTGTGTACAGAATTCTAAATGTTTTGATTAATATAAATTTACAATAATTATGATTTTTATTCTGTTACTTGGGATATGAGTTTTGTAATATGTGATTTTTTAACCTTTTATGGTTATTGAGTAATTATGGTTCACATGCTATTAAGTTATATAATTATATCACTAGGTATATAATGCTAAAACAACTCACATAAATAGTTATGATTCAAGTTAAAAAATTGTAGTATTCTGCTTAACTTTATGATTATTACCTGAAAGTAGAAAAAAAAACTATTATTTATATCGTCTCAACCCAAAAAAATTTTTAAACAATAATTTATAAATCATTAAAAAAATTAAATGTAAACCCAAAAACAATAAAATATTCATAAGTTAATAAGATTGAGAAAAAATAGTAAATTTTTATACAAGTGGTGAAAATGTCTCTTTTTGCGTGATTGAAAGGTTTCTTGAAAGGAATAAGTTCAGGAACGCAAAAACGTTTTTACCACGCGTAGAAAACGCTATTTTTTCTACGCTTGTAAATATAAATGATAATATTTACAAACTCATCTACAAAAAACTTACAAAAGGACATATCTAAATTTGACAGTGTAAAAAATAAACAAGATTGTATTTATTTATAGCATTTTTACCAGTGTAAAATAATGTTATTATTGTGTTCGCCTACAGATGGAATAATAACAGGCGAACACAATAATAACATTATTTTACACTGGTAAAAATGCTATATATAAAAACAATCTTGTTTATTTTTTACACTGTCAAATTTAGCTATGTCGTTTTGTAAATTTTTAGTAGATGAATTTGACAATATGAATAATGAAAATAGTTCATATATTTTCTCTAAAAACTTTTAAAGATATTACAGATATTTTTTTACCGACTGAAAGTCATCGTTTAAAGTATGAATTTAAAAAACTGTAGATAAAGTTTCGATTAAAAACAAATATAAATAAATTTTTGAATATAAATTTATTTATTTATTTAATAAATTTTTTAATTTTTTTTTGGCGGAAAGAACTCAGAGAATATATTTTATATCTGACAGTTAATTATCGCAGGAAAAAATTATACGATATATCTGATACAAATTTTATTTTATCGCTCCGATTTCTCCGATATAGGTAAAAACACACCCATTATTAGTTTAATTAATTGATTACACACAATTGATATAATGATTAGTTTCGATCAAAATATTCAAAATATTCAATCCCTTCAAAATACTGCGATATTGACAGAAATAAACACAGCAACCGAAACAGTAAATCAAATTAAATCTCAAATATTCAATCAAATATTCAATCCTTTAAATAACCACCACCTGTAGGCGACCACCGAAACTTATTTACTTTCAATCACTACTTAGAAAAAGTTTCCCTTTCACATAGGTTTTACTATATATTAAAATGACATTTTCGTAGCTTGAAATAGACAAATAAATTTTTTTGGTAAACTGCTATAAACTTTGAACTTTACGGCTTGAGAGAAGGTTAAAGTCTTACTTTTTTGACCTATAATCAAAGCGGCTGTAAAGTAATGCCATTTTTTTCATTTTCTTACGGCGTTAGATAAAGTGTTGTCATTTCTTTCCATATATTGATACGATACTTGTTATTTTTTTCAAATAACTTGTACAACAATTAGATTGGAACTATGACAACAATTGAATCATAAAATTTTGAACTATTGTACAACTATGACAACAAAAAATAACAAATATTTTGATTGGATTATGAAATTTGGAATTGAAAGGTTGCTTTGATAAAATAAAATTATTTATGCAACTTTAAATGTTTTTATCCTTTTTTAAAAGTAACTATAACGATAATAAATCATATTTATATAAAAAATTTGATGTATTAATTTAATATTTATAAACCGTTTAAACGTTTGCCCAAAAAATAGTGTATTTAATTCGGAGTTAAAGTGACTTTCTGTGTTTCGTCTCCCTACGGTCGGCCGCCAAACTATAGAGTATAGACGCAACACAAAAAGTAGCACTTTAGCTCCTAATTAAATAATATACTATTATATGAATATTAGGCGAAAGTGGCTGACATTTTGTATGAAATCATTTTAAAATGAAAATTTATTAAGCCTAAGTGAGTTTATGGCACTGTTTTGAATGAGGTGTATTGCACTGTTCAAAACATCATCCATATGTTTAAGTGATAGAGAAGTCAAACAGAATAAAAGAATGAACAAACACAAACAATTAAAAAAACAACAAAGTCGGAATGAAGTCGAAAATACAGCAGATTTCAAAAACTGTTGGAAAAGAACTGCTCTTTTAGATGCACTAGTAAATGCGGCACCGTAAAGGAAAATTAAAACAGTTTTGTATCAACAAATCACCAAAACATTTATTAAGAGTAGATTTTCTTAACAAGAAAAAAAAATTGCAGCGTTGGGTTAAACCAGTAACAATAAATAAATCAGCAAATTTATTATTTTATCGATCATCATACAAGAGTTCAGATAAAAATTAATAATAATAATAAACCTTTCAATTTGATCTTCTTATCTTAGGATACATCAAAAGATATTTCATTAATGATCGATTAATCTGTCTGGTTTTTTTATTTTATAAAAAAAATATTGCAAAAACTTTTAAAAACATTGAACAAGAATATATCCGTTATAAAAAAAAATATAACGATCATTCACAACCTTCCTGTATAATACAAGATGATTCAATTGAAATTAATGTTGTAAGCGAATAAGTGAAATTTTCTTAAAACTGTTAATTTATTTTTTTGTTATTTCGTGACATTTTAAATGATTTTTATTTTTGATTTGCATTTTTAAACCGTAATTATTTTAAGATAAAGATATACTTCTTAGCTCCTTTTTATGCTAAAAGAAAGTGATATGTTCTTGTTAATTAATGTTTAATGCAAAAATAATGTATATACTTATTTTTGGTTGTTGAATCTCATGATCTTGAAATTAATTCTTGCGTGTTATAGTGATTTTTATGTAAAGATTTATTTTTTCTTTATATAAAGGAATTAGATTAAATGTGAAATGTAATATATTCAGCTTAAAAGTAATAATTGCTGGTTTTGGAAAAGTTAGAACTTAAAAACGAATCACGTCCTATTATCAGCAACAGAAATACATTATTTAAGTTCGATATCACGAAAAAAAATTACTTTCATCTGTAATAATATTTGTTATACAGAGTTTCATCGATCAAATGAATAGTTTAAGTGATTTTAAATTTAACCCAATGAACGTAAACAGAATGTTAAAAATAACAAAATTGTTGCCAAATTAAATAGGGAATTCGAAAGTTAACAGGTCAAAATATTAATGTTATATAAAACATAGTTTTTGCAATCATGAAAAACATGTCGTTACGTTTGTATTTTATCTGTTCAGTTTTCACTGATGGTGAGTTATTCTCTTGGTAATAATTTTTTCCAATCGTTCGTTTTTGAAGAAATAGAAATTCTCTTCCTAAATTTTTGACTACAGTTTTAATATTTATCAAACAATATTCATTTGCTTTATTCATTGTATTCCCTATTGTGTAAAACTTTCTTTAAAATATGTCTCTCTACTTAGTTGGCGTGAAATGCCCCATATGTATTATCTAAGGTCACAGGTTCACAGTCACAAGGAGGACAAAGCTCTAGATACAGCAACATTATCTAAAAGGTTGCCGTATTCTACAATATCAATTTTCTTGATTTTATTTTGTAACATTAGCTAAACTTGTTATATTGAACTTTTATTAACAATAAATGAAAAACAAATCAAATGAAATACCGTTTCCTTTACCAGCGAGTCCCGATGGGGAGATTACCTATATAAAAACTTTACATTAACAAAAGTCAGAAATAAATCAAGATTCCATTAAAGAAAAATTAAAATCATTTATCATAAAAAAATTATATGACTAAAAACAAAATAAAAGTTCACTTTAATGTCTCTTAATACGAGTCTTGTGGCTGCTTTCTTTAATCCTAGTTGTAATATTGTTGTAAATTACCCTGATTTGAATTGTTAGAATATCCAATTGTAAATAATATACCATTAATGATCAAACAATTTGCCCGATGATTTATTAGCGAGAATTTTCTATCTTCGTTTTTTTTCAAATATACATTGATCACTCTCGCACTAATAGTTATTCAGAATTTCAAGCACATAATCTCAAATATAATATGCAATTGAATGAGAGTTAATTTCTTTCTCCGTAAAAACTCCTCTCGTATCGCGTCAGTATTATTCATATCACAAAAAATCAAAGACTAAAATTTCTTATTTATTAAATTCTGAACTACCGCAACCTCATTTACATTAGATGCTTTGATAAAAGTTTTATATTCTCTTGTACATATATGTTTATGTATGACCCAACTTTTATGATGGAAGCTAATTAATAAAATAATAAATTGATTTACGGAGTTTCTTTGGATGTTTTTACCTTTGATTTTTTGATTTTGATGTAGAGTAAGAACTGAAAATAGGATAACAAGTTATATTTATGGAGTTGTTTTTAGATGGTTTTGTTTCTAACTTTAGAACAGCAAAGGAAATGGAGCCGATCGTTTCAAACTTTTTTACAATAGCCAAAGCTTTATTCAAATATTGAAAAATTTGTTTCATGGTATGATCAAGATTTATATTCATGATTGATCGTGTATGGACCCCATAAAGGATCTTGGAATCCTCCGAACGACTGGACTGTCGATCCTAACGACAACATTTTAGTTCCAAAACATCGAAAAGAATGCGAGCATTTACTGTATACATAAGTGTTAATAAAGTTAAAACTTAGTTATCATTACCACACAAGGGCCCATTTTAAGCATAATGACGCATCCAAAAATATTTTCTTCTAACAAAATATAGCTTGTCGTTTTTTAATTGAAGAAAAAATTATGTATTATGGCATACAAAATATTGAAATAATAGTAAAGCGAGAAAGATGCAAAAAATAGGAGAAAAATTTTATTAAAAAAACGTTTAGAGTAAAAGTAAAAGCAAATAGAAAATGTATATCTCACCAAGAGGAATCAACAATTGATGGATGAAGATGAATTTGTAACTACATAAATAACAGGCTATTACTGACTAAGGCGTAAGAAAAGAATAAGTAAAAAGAGGAGCAGTTAAAGATGACAAATAGAAACAGGATGAAAAAAAAATAAGAAGAGAAAGAGAAATAAGAAGAAGAGGAAGAAAAAGAATGAATAAACAGAAGGAGAAGTCAAAGAAGAAGAAGTAAAAAGAAATTGAAGTAAAAGTCGAAATAGAAGTGAATGCAAAGAGGAAAATAGGAACGAAAAAAAGAACCGAACAGTAAGAAAAACAATACAAATAATATTGGGGAAAATCAAATACAAACACAAATCACTTTCTTTTGTAGTTATTGTTAATAGCATTTTTAGAATTTTAATTACTTCAGGCATTGGATTAACGGCTGTATAAATCAAAATAGCATAATATTGGTTGAGCTATAAACATAATTTTTTATACGTTTATCTTAGAAGAAAAATTTAAAACACTCTCTGTTGTAATAGATTGAAAACTACTACATGATGTTTACCAGGTAGATAAACATGTGGTGATTTGTTATACATCATAAATTTTAATTCAATAATTACAGTAAATAATAACAATTTTAACTAATACTTTCTAAAACGAATGTGAATAAATTCAAATAGTAAAACTAATTTTGCTCAATATATACAAATATATACAAAAGGTCATTGACAACAATACAATTAGCCAGCTAACTTTTCTAGTTTCGCATTCAAATTAACAATGCATGTGTCCTCATCTCGTCGACTATTCTTTTCATGAGTGAATGGTGACATAATAGCCTAAAGAAACCGGAATACATATTGTTTTCTTTAATTTATTTTACAAAACTTTATTTTATAAATCCACTTTTATTGCGATGACTTGATATTAGATTAGTTTTAATTTAAAACCAATCGTTGCTGCTGCCCCATGTTTTCATGTTTAACAATCAACATTAAACAGACATTATTAGTTTTTCTAATTATGCATATATATTCGTCGTTATTTTGCGGATGGCTAGGGACTTTCCAACTTATCTTCAAACATCATAAACAGATCACTGTTATTCGTAATTAATCAAGAAAACACAAAAATCAAACGCAAGTTTTTGCTGGATAGCACAAAAAAATTTGACAATTTTTTTATGACTTGTGAAACAACGAAAACTATAAAATCTTTAGTACACAATGTTCCTCCATTAATTTTATGAGGTTTACGATTTTTGAATTAATTTCTCATTATCGTTTAGTTTTATTACTCGTTGTCTGCTCTTTATTAGATGACAGATTAGTTTTTGTGACTAGAAATAATTTATCAGACTATTTAGATTAATGTGAAATCTTATACATATTTAATTTTTATTTAAGGTTCGAAGAACTAAATTAAAGGTTGTTGCATGATACATAGTAGCTTTTTAAGAAAATAAAAGATGATAGGAGTGAAAGTGTTATTTTTTTATCTTAAATTTTTTTAATGAGTTAAATATGAGTTAAAATTGTATATATGTAAATTTATGGAATTATTAATCGCTTTATTATTTTAAGTATCATAATAAATTGTAGATTTTGATCACCGGACACGAACAAAAGTAAAAGTCTATTAATTTACGTTTATTCGTTAGTTTTATTGATATTGTATCGAAATAATAAAATTTTTTGGTAAATTTGAATACAGTTGTACTCGACGCATCACGTGGTCTAAAAAAAGCTACAAGGCTGATTATATACTACGCTAGAACGCCGTCATGAACAAACTAATAACCGTTTTAGTTTTTTTTAATAAAATATGTTAATTGCATAACTAATCGAAATATAAAAAGCTTAACTTCAGTTAAAGAACCTTAACATAAATAACAACAACAACTGTTACCGATTGAATATTTATTTACAAACTTGTTTGTTTTATTTTTTTGTCGTAACGTAAAACAAAACCTATAAAGACAATGATCTGTGTAATAACATGTTGGATTAAGAAGTAAACTATAATGAAAACGTAAAATCGATCAATTGCTTAATGTTGAAACGAAGGCAATAGTTAAAACCAGTTATGAGTTATAGAAGGAGACTTCAACCTTTGCGTTTGTTATAGAAAACTTAAAAAGGATTTAATTGGGGGTAAGCAGATATTTTGGTATGTGATGTTTTATGTAATGTATCTTTCGTAATTCGTTACAAAACTTCATAACGAGTCATTAAATTAGAATGATCATGTATGTGAATAAGTTATAAGCAACCGATCACCATATTTAGCGTGAATTCACATCAGTCAATTCGTTTTTTGTGTTTCTCTCTGAGAAACCGAAATTTTTTCTCATACACACGCGCATCTTTTTCATTTGATTCAAAACTGTACAATTATTGTGAGTTTTCTTTAAATGTACAAGAAAATCCAAAAAATAATAGGTTATCCTTCCTTATTGCAGTGTAAAAACAGTTTTTCGAAATTTTTTATCAATGAAAAATAAATGTGTCAACAATGAAAAATGTTTGTCAACAAATTTGAATATAATTCATTGTGAATTTTTTCGTGTTGTTAGAAAACATTGCTTATCCTTTATAACAGTGGTTCTCAAAGCGTGTTCCGCGGAACACTGGTGTTCCGCGATGCACTTTCCACTGTTCCGCGAAAAAATCAAATGTACAATCAATTCAATTAAAAATTGTTGGAAAATAAAAATCAATTCAATGTAAAATTTACACGTACGTAAAATTTACACGTTTCTCGGCTTTGTATGAATAAAAATATCTTTCGGGTTAAAATTACTTCTTGAAAACATAAAATATTATTGCAGTTATTAAAATTCTCCTTTTACACATAAATAAATAAAAAATGTATGAAGTTTTTGTTTCACACGATATGAACAAATGATTGGATAAGAAACCCGTTTTCTCTTCCGAATTTTGTAGTTTTACTTTAAATGAAGAAGAAGAATTGACGTCGCTTTCTTCAGATCGTGGATTAAAATTACAGTTCCATGAAAACACTCCTGAAAATTTTTGGATCTCTGTTAAAGATGAATACCCGAGTATAAGCAAAAAATCCTTGAACATATTATTGTTATTTGCCACGACATAACTTTGCGAAGCAGAATTTTTAACTATGATCAATATAAAGACAAACAAACGTGAGAGACTAGGGAATTTAGAAAAAGAAATGCGTGTGGCGTTATCATTTATTCGCCCCGATATCGCTGAGATCTGTAAAGATCGTCAAGCTCTGGATCGCATTAAGTTTGAGATTTTTTTAAAAGTATTGTAATTTTAATTGTGCTTTCAATAAATATATTTGCATCAATCGATATCGGTACATATTTTATTTATATACATATTATTTTCTAAAAGTAGCACTTGGAAGCAGAGTTTTGCCAATCACACGCTGCGACACGATTCCGTTTCCTTTTTGCTTTATAATTACTACGTTTTCATGCAGATCGAAAAAGAATTGAATCCTCATCCCGTTTTCAAACTGTAAAGTGTTTTCATGATTGGATTGAAAACGGGTTGAAAACGTTTTTAAAACTGCGTGTTGAAAAACTGTCAAAATGTCAAAAAGCGTTTAATTGTGTTTCATTGATTGTGTACAATATTTTTTTTTTTATGGTTGATATTATTGTATTTTTCTTTTAAATAAAGTTAATGAAATAAACATTTTATAAATCAATGTGAAATTAGTTGTTTTGTAATTAAAAACAAACATAAACATTTTACTGCGCATGACACGATCCAGTTTTCCGTTTTCATGTATTTTCGAATATTTGGATACCGATGATCCCAAAAAAAATCGAGATCCTATTTAAAAATAAATAGTATTCAAAACTGTAATTGTTGATGTTTTCATGGTGAATTCAATTCGAATTTAGTTTTCAAATCGTTTTGAACTAAGCAAGAAAACGTAGTAAATAATGGAGTGTTTTGGCAAACATTATTCTGTTTTTTATTGCACTTTTGGTTTCAAAAATGTTAGCCACCCTCGCCCCCTGTTGTTAAGTGTATGCTGTATTGTAGATGTTCCGCCTAAAAATATATCAGAGTTTAGTGTTCCCCGACTTCAAAATGTTTGAGAACCAAGGCATTATAAAATATTTGACCTAAATAATCACTGGAAATAATCCAATAAATTCAAATTACTCTCGTAATTATTATTAATCATTAATTATTCATTTTATAACAATTATCACAAATATGAAGAAAATATTTAACTTTTTTGGCATTTCAAGTTTAGAATTGTTTTTAATTTATAATTTAATAAAAAAGTTTTTGGCAATAAATATAAATATTGAAAAACAAATCAAAAAGGAAAGAAGTGAAATTTTTCGTTTTTCTTCATACAACTTTTTAGTTACCTTCTATCTATATTACTCTAAGGTTATAAGACAAATTTTGTAGGATGCACCTTTTTGATGGAAGTTTTTCCTAATCCAAGATTTATGTTCCAATCATTACGAACGTTCCAAGATAAATCTTGGAACATTCTTGGAAATCTCGGAACGTTTGTAATCGCTTTTATCAGCTATATAATCTATAGTCTGTTATAACGGTATCCATAGGGATACTGTTATGCCAGGATATATAGTTTTATCTTAAATAATTCAAAAAAACTTAAGGAATCCAATATGGGCTATGCTCGGAACAAATCTCTAATAAACGGTCTGCTTTACAGATCATGCCGTTCTCTATTTGAATTTCAATAAAACCAAAATCATGTTCATTTTAAAAATTAGAAAAAAAACTTATTTTATAACTTGTTGAGTGTTGTCTTGATGTTTCTTCGTTAAATGTTCCAATCACAGTATATATGGTTTTATAAGCTGTATTACTTCCCTTTTGATAGAGCACCCCTCACTATTATCAATGAGTATTCACTTGATATTCTTTCTTTTATTTCCTTTCCCCTTTTTATTTTTTTTTCAGACCACAATCGCCGATGTCAAGATTACTCAAACACATCACAATGCCGTTTTCTTGGAATCCATTCACTTCACTATCAGGCTAGCATCCCAATTTCCTCCACCGTAGAGAAACCACCCGTGTAGCCACTGTTCAGACAGTTTCAGAAATTAAAATAAAAACACTTCTATCAAATTTTCTTTTTCGTTTTAGCCTTTTTATTTACAGAAAATCAATGACTAGATTTACTACAACATTTCGTCTAACAATCAACATTCCTTTAACAAAACAACTTATATGTATCTTCTTCGACTTACATATAATACTAGATAGTTTTAACCTTAAACATATCTTTTGTTAACAAAACACACATATACATATTTTTTTTCTTTGTTTTAAACAAAACTTAATTTTTTTTCTTCAAATAATTCCTTTTTTTTTCAATTCACTAAGATATAAAGGAACATAAAATTGAATCTGAGTGATTTGCTATTATTCACTTAACTAAAAATTCGATAAGAAATCACAAACCATAATCAACTAATTTGATTAAAAATAACAAATCCGATTAAACTATATATATCGAAAACAAATTTTGCCATATACAATTTCTTTATTTTGATTAAATAGCAAGAATACTTTTTTTTTCTAGAAATATTAATCCCAACTAATCAAAAATGAATTTAATTTTTTCTTTTCGAAATATAAGTCACGACTCAAAAAGAATTTTAATTTATATTTTTGGAAAATATAAAACGCGAACTGATATTATTTTCAAAAATTTAGCTATATAGCATTTCTTGACTAACCTAAACGAAAGAGAAAAAAGTTGTTTGCATTAGTATCCTCTCGTTTTGTAGGGGTCGATATTATTAGTACAATTTCGGAAACAACAACATAAAACCACCGACTGATTCATGTAACGCATATTTTCTTTGTTTTCACCGAATTGAAAGATATAAACAAAAATAAGAGTCTGCCTCTATTAAATACAATCATACCATCATTTAATTCGTTGAAAATATAAATTCATACATCGAAAGAAATTTAAAACGATCACAAATATTTAGAGTTTTCAGGTTTTCATATAGAACGAAAAGAGTTCATACATTTTCATTTCTTTTGTTTCGTTTTTATTATTAAAACAAAAGAAATAATAATAAAAGAACTAAAAATATCTATGTAAAGATGATGTAAATATATAATCAACCATAAATTTATGAATTGTCATACATTTGATGAATCAAGGGCGATCAAAAAGTTATTTGTACTGTTGTTATATTAATGAAAAATTATGTTAATGCAAAACATTTAACGTTGTAGAATCACAGATGGAAGATGGAAAAAGTGTTTCGCTCTGGAGTTAGTCTTTGCTGTTAGACGTAACTGTCAAGCCCTTACTCCTTTGCTAACACATTTATACAGAACTTAAATTATTCTTACATTCTGTAATCTGTTTTTGTTGTAAGGTTTCCCAAACGCCACATTTTGATCAGTACAAGTCAACTTCTAGCAGAGTTACGCCACATAATCAGAGTTGTGCAACATAGTGTCTTTTCTCTGACCAATAATTCTTTCTTTGATGATATGTGCTGTGTAGTCGTGCTGACAAGGTTAGTGATGCATTGTTGTTAGAATGAAAAAAAATTATATTATACTATATTATATGTATTCCACTCTGAACCGAACATGCTTCTGTAGCAAACACGTTTATCAAAGTTAAATTCACGTTTAAACTAATATGTTATTCAATGAAGAAATGATAACAAAAATGTTTGGTATCCGTGCCAGGCTTATACAAGTACAACACCACGATACCGATATTGAAATTTGTGTGTAGTGTACCGTTATTAAATGCTCTAGACGCAGACCATGTATTAAAGGTTCTGTATCTGTATCGTTTTAAAAACGAAGATGCACACGCGATACGACATAAACAAAAAAAAGCGTTGGTTCAGAGTAGCCGCTCAGTTTGTAGTCCTATGTCATTAAAAATCTGATTTATTGTCATTTTCTAAAGTTTCATCAAAATTGTTTAAAAACTGTAGGCAACCGATGAAGAAAGGAATTTAAAAATATTTTGTCGTAAATGAAAACCCAGCAGCTAGAATGCAGAACAACGTTCCTTCTATTTTCAAAACAATGGACAACCATATTGCGAGCAAACATTTAAACTTTTTAAAATTTTGAGCAAAATTACAAGTTGATAGAAAAACTTTAGAAAACCAATTCTTACATTATTTTACTTCTACTCTTTTTTGGAGCGGTATCATAGTATCTAATAAAAGTTACAAGCTCAACCTTGTTCTTCAGTATTGTGAATGGAAAACTTACTCTAGAAGTCTTATCTAATATAAACATAGAATAAGAATACTTAGATAGTTATAGAGAACATTCAAATAATGTTGAAAACCTTGTGGCAAACATTTGCATTAAAAAACTTTTAAGATTTTAAATTTAGCAGGCGTTGTTTTTCGTTTAAAATTAAAAACAAACAAAATTATTTTATTTTATTTTAACCTTAATTCTGATGTTTTCTAGTTATATTTTTATTCATTAAAAAAATTTTATTGATTAATTGGAAAAATATATATTAGTTCGGTCTGAAAGACCTAAGTATTACATTCATGAGCTCAAAGTGAAATTCTTACCCCCACTTTTTTTGACATTTCTCGACGTTTTAGGGCCTACTGATTCTAAAAAAGCAAAAAAAAATGTATGTCTGTCTGTCGGCGGTCCGTCATTACCTACACTGCAGGGAAAACGGCTGGAGAGATTTCAAAAATTTTTTTTTTCTGAAAATAGGTATTCACAAGGGACAGGTCCGAAAGGACGCTGTGTTCGATATACTGTACCGGAAGTGTGTCAAAAAAATCATTGTGTGTGTCAAAACAAGAAAATTTTCATATTTTTGGCTTAAGAAACGTTCATTTTAAGTGATTACGAGTAGGAACATCAAATTTGGAGAAATCTTTATGGTCGGGATTGGTATGTGAGATCAAAAACTAGATTATTGCATTATAAGTTTGTCACAAAAATGTTGTTAAGTGTGTCAAAAGAAAGATTTTTATTTATTTTTTTACCTAATTTTTTGGAAAAAAAATAAAATTAATTGTTTGTTTAAAATGAAGTTTTATTAATATTATTGAGAACTATGGCATTATAAGTTTGTCAAAAAAATGTTGTCAAGTGTGTCAAAAAATGATTTCATTTATTTTTTTAGCCAATTTTTTGGAAAAAAGAAATGTAGCTGTTTTTATGACGTAAATGTAATTTAAAATCAAATTGGACATGGAAATTTTTTTAATTTGTTGAAATATTTTTGGAATTTTGAAAAAGTTTGTATTTTTGATTTTGTAATAATTTTTGCAATATTTTTAGGATTTGGGCAAAAGTTTTAATTTTTGATTTTGTAAGAATCTTTGGAATATTTTTAGAATTTTTAATTTTTATAAAATTATAATTATTATAATTTTTGGAATTTGAAAAAATTTTCAATATTTGATTTTGTAATAATTTTTGCAATATTTTTAGAATTTTGGAAAACGTTTGAATTTTTAAGAATTTTTGAAATATTATTGGAATTTACAAAAAATTTAAATATTTGATTTCGTTCTAGTTTTTGGAATATTTTTGGAATTTTGAAAAAAGTTTGATTTTATTAAATTTAACAATATTTTTGGAATTTTGATTATAATTTTCCGGCAACGTATTGATGTTTCGTGTTAGTTTTGTAATAAATTTTTAAACAGAGATAAAAAATACTTGTACTTTAACAAAGAGTTATGTTTGATATACATCGCTGCCCAAAACTAAAAACCATGTCCTCATAAAAGTATTTTGCCAAAAACTATATCAAAATCCTTAACCCAGACCGAAGTCTTGATATCTCAGAGCAGTGAGATTTCAGCCCCTCCATATTATTTTAGATTTAATTGATGTTTGTTTCTGTTCTTGTTACTAAAATAATTTATTGTAATTAAGTGGTTATTTATTCATTAAATTTAATTATGTAAACGTTTCTTGTAAATGGAATCAAATAAATGTTATTGGTGATGTTCTAGATCTCATTCAACTTTTAATCAACTTCTATACAACATATTCAAATGATAAAAGTGTGATAACTATTTTAAAAAACATTGTTAACTGCATTATATTCAATTCGAGTAAGTTGTAATTTAGTTTGTAATAAATACTCGACATCAATCTGATCTGAAAATTCATTATGCATTTTGCTTTAGTTTAAGAAAATAATAGCTATTTATGTATTAAGGGCGTAAGTATGTCTTTTCCGCTTGAGAGTGAAATTGTTGCTCGAGGCGTTAGCCGAGAGAAACAATCACTCGAAAGCAAAAAAGATACTTTATGGCCGAATATACAATTTATATACTTTATGACCGCTACTTTATACATATAGAATATACAATTTATCTACTTTATGCCCGCATACAAGATTTTTGTACGAATAAGATTCTGTATTATTTGCATAATACATACATATTATACATATATTTACACAAAATACCAAAACATTTTTTTAGAAAATTATTTTATCCAAGTAGTTTTTCGAAATAATAGTAATCATAATAACTTTTTCTATTTTGCGTCTAAAATAAAGTCATTTCGATACCCAAATGCGTATCGAAATGGCCTTCATTAAGGTACGCAAAGTTTTGTTTTTCAAGGTTGGTCACAAACGTCAGTGAAAGTTAAAACGAATAATTATTAATTATACAAATAAAATTATTCTTATTAATTAATCTTATTATTAAAAAGTAATCTAAATTACTATTAAATATTTTAATTAATTAAAATAATTAGTAATAATAACAAAATATCAAATTGACTATATTTTAATAAAATACACATTTTATGAAAGCTAGTTTTGCAACAAAACAATATATAGAAATATGATGAAACGCAGAGCTTACTATTTTGAATTGAAATTTTTAGAAATTTTCTTTAAAACATTCAAACATAAAAAATATTTTTTAAAATTTCAAGACAAAAAATGCAAAATAGTATAATATAAAAAACTCGTTTCATAAGACGTTTTATCGCACTTATCCTTTAGAAAACTCCCCGCTGCGCGGGTCGTTTTCTAAACAAATTGCGTGCGATAAAATCGTCGATTATGAAACTAGTTTCTTAATATACTATTAGACATTTTTATTTCAATTTTAAGCATTCGTACAAAATAGTACATTATATAACAAGGTTGAGAAGTTAGCTATTATTGCTATTATTGACCGAGAACTTTTAGATCCTGAGGTGCGTAGCGCCGAGGGATATAATGTTCGAGGTCTATATTAGTCTTCTTAACCGAGGTATATATAGAATTTTTATAACTACTAACACTAATTATCATATTTGCTTTGATTAGATTTTGATGTTAGTCATTTTCCATTTCATTTTTTAAATATCTTAAAATATCAAGTAGCCTGGAAGTTTAGTTTCATACAAATAAAACGAAACAAAGAAATGCAATTATTATTTGTTTGTGTTGTTTTGTTTATTTCAGTTAAAAATAAAAAAAAATTTGTCATTATTAACCTAGGTAATTTTTTGTTATTATTATTAATCTAGATTGAGAAAAATTACTTCTCGTTGGGGCATTCGAGTAAATAATTTCATTAATTTCAAAAAAATAAATTACATATTGGGTTTAATATGAAAGTGAATTTGGTAGTTAACGAAACGTAATTAAAAAACCTTTTTACACATTCTTATTTTTAAGCTCTAAACGTCACTCCAATAAAATGCTCATTTGCAAATGTGTTTATAATTTGTATTACGCTTATAAATATAAGCCCCATAACAATTGGTCAAAGAAAAGGAATAATGGAATCAGAACCTGAATGTGAAGAGAATTTGTACCAAAATATTTAAAAACAGAAGAAAAAATCTAATATTAGATTCAACATCAGATGAGGATGACAATACCCAAAAAACCTTTGCCCAAAAAACAAGAAAAACCAATCACAATAATGAGAAAAAATATTACAAAAAATTAGGCAAAATTATTTCCAAAAAAATTAATAAAGACTGATTAATAAAGATGGGACTGCTCAAGGGAATGTGCAATTCTTACTTCTTGTTTTCATAAATTTTGGAACCTTGGTGATTTTAATAAGCAAAATTTATTTCTACATGCAACATACTCGCAAACTGTCTCCGAATAGTAGGCGTCCAAGAAATGTCAAAGGCGTAGGAAAGAGCATTATTTTTAAATATTATTTGAATACAAATCGTTATTTTAGTATGTCAATCATTTTTTCTACAAACTTTTAACATATTTAAAGGACGATTGAACCTAAATCCCAAAGTTGTAGAAAAAGATTTATGTTGGAACTTCCCAAAAAATTAGTATAAATAAGGCTAATGATATAAAACAGCATATTAAAAGTATTCCTCAGTTTGAAAGTCATTACTAGGGCAACCAAAAATATGCACTATAAAAACAATTTTAAGCGCTTAAAATATGCTCTAAAAAAACTATTTTATGCATTTAAAATATGCTCTAAAAACCGAAAGAAACCATGGAAATATATATGTTTTCAGAGTCTTGTTTTTAATTCGGTTCCTAAGAGGTCGCTGTGCTTTGATCATAGTTACGGGGCTAGCTGAGCTATATATCTGAGCTTTTGTCCGCTATCATATACTGCAGACCCGAGGTATTACGAGTGTCAGTAATGGTAGTACTGCAGATATTGACAACTATTAAATATTAATTACATCAGTTGATTAAATTTTTTTACTAAAATCTAAACTGCCAAAATCCCGTAAATTTTTTTTACTAAAATCTAAACTGCCAAAATTCTTTCGTTCTCAAAAATTGTTACAAAAAAAATTTTCTAAATTTTTCGAAGTTATCCATTTCATTCGTTATTGTTCTTACAAAGACGATGTAAATGTTTCTGCTCAAAACATTACCGAAACCATTCTATTCGAAATTAATAAATTTTTGATAAAAATAAAATTTTAATAAAAAATGAAACCCCAACAAAAATATTTGCATTAAATTGACCCTGGCCCTGCAATAAAAGATAATTTGTTCTCAAAACGCTGTGATTCGTACTAAAACTCCTAAAGAAGTACTCTAAATTTTGTCTTCAGGAGTTAATATGAAAGAACTTCTTTCAAACCGAAAAAGATTGAAAAAATTTTAAGGCGGTTTAAAATCACCAAAGTTTCCATACCATTATCCCACATATTATTCTAAAAACATTTTCAAAAGAATTTTCGCGACTTAAACTAAAATCTTCCACACATTTTATAAATATGATATTTTTCTTTCATGCTATTGGTCGATTGAAAGTTGCTCGTAATCAAAAAAGGAATGGAATGTGATATTTCAAATTAAACACCAATATCCCAAGGTACAATTTTGTCTATCACTCTATTTTTAATTTATATCAACGAACTGTTGGAAATCAGCAATAAACCAATAAATAGTTTTGCAGACGATAGTACACTGCATAAGTCATTTTTCTCCTATTTTCAAAGGGTAAATGCATGAACAAATAAATGGGTAAATGCATGTCGTAAATAAAACGAGAACCTAAAAAATGTAGTGACCAAAATTTGGTCAATTTTAATTCCACCCAAACATAGTTACTGATTGTTTGCAGAACGAAGGCTCAACAACGATGGTTCAATTATAATGTGTCAGCATTTGTTTATTGGGAGTCACAATTTCCAATGAATTACTCTGTAACGACCTCAAAAGGCCGATAAAAAAGAGCGCTTCTTAAAAAATTGATCTCCTCAATAGATGTGAAAAAAATAAAAGTTGTCAAGTTTGGTACACTCCTGCCTGGCTCTTTATGAGTCCGTTAAAAAACATGCTATACGAATTGTATAGATGATGAAAAGTTAGGATCAAATCTTGATTTCCTCAACATCTTCACACTGTTGCTCATGGCCCCGAATGCCCCTTTGGCACCAAATGCTTCTCTGCCCGAACTGCATATAAATGGGCTGCTCCAATTTTTTTCGCAAAACCATAGAATTCATATAATTTGCCGTAAGTTTCATCAAAATGTTTGCATGGAATCAAAGAAAATTTAAAAAATTTGCTACATCAAAAAACATATTTTCAATGATAAGAGTCTAATATCAGTTGAGAATTCAACTTGAGCAAATAGTGTAATTCTTAAAGATTCAACTTCGAAATATCATTCATTCGTTGATAGCGCGACTGCCAAAGAATCTGAACTCATTGGCATTACTAAGGTTAAGAGTTCGAATCACAACCGAAAGCCGCACAAGAGAAAAACCGCGTGTTCTCTGAAATAAATTCAACCACACATTTGAATTGAAAAAATTCAAATTATTTCCTAGGTTACTCGAGATCATAATTTCCCACAAAAATGCCAAACAGTTAAACTGTAGAAATCACTCACTGTCATAGCGAAAGAATGCAGAGATATTTCTTTGTCCGTACAGCGTACAAATGGAATGCTTTCAAATGGAATGCTTTAAAATGGAATACTTTGCACAAATTGAAATCTTTAAAATATTAAACTATTCTTGACACTTAAACGAGTCATCGAAAATTTCGTTTTCCATTTTTAGCCTATAGCACATCAAAACACAGAGCAACAAATTGCAGAGAGGTGGTTTTCGTTTTGAAATTCAATTTACTTTGAATTTATATTGGAGAAACTTCAAAAACTCTAAATACGAGAATTAACCAACATAAGAATGATGTAAAAGTAACACGAAGTAGGTTAGCGAGTGGTCAGTTTAGATCAGCACTAGCAAAACATTCCTTTGAATGCAATGAATCCTTTGATTTTGACAATACTCAGATATTAGAATATGAAAACAAAAAATTCAAACGTACATTTAAGGAAGCGTGCCATATTTGGTCACATAGTGGTAACACAGTTAACTACAGAGTAGACACTAATAAACTACATGCTAATTATATTGGAATCATCAAGTCTCTAAATAAGCCTAATTCATAATTAATTTTTTACTCCCGCAATTTGTTCTGTAACTTTAATAAAGACAAATACATTTTTAAATCATAGTAACTGGCATGAATATCTTTTTACCAAAATTATATTAATTATCTATATTATTTAAGTTTTTTTTACTTTGAGTTAAGGTTAGGGAAAAAAATCCGTTTCTTCTAATTAGGTCAATCTTCTTTTTGAACGACAGGTTTTTTTCAACTTTAGATTTGCCAATTGTTTAAAAAAAAGTTATATATTATTAAAACGTAATGCTAGACTCGATCGAGTACATCGATCTAAAGATAAATTTTATAAATATTTTAATCAATTGTTTTTATATAAATAATTAGTGTTAATGTTAAAAAAAATTTTTTACTTGTGAAATTTATATATGTAGTTTTTTATGGTTATACAAATAGTTGTAACGTAAAAATTAGTGTTTTTTTTATATTAGTTTAATTTTGTATATATATCCAGAACAAGTATTGTTACTATTTTTATAAAAATTAGACAAATAGTTAGGTAAGATATAGAAAAGGTTTTTGTGTTTGCACATTGTGTTTTTTCGATTTGGTGTGCATAATTTGGTTTAATTTTTCTTAAACAATTGTTTTAATTATTATAGCTCATGAAGATGGCCCGCAAGGCCGAAATATAAGCAATTTTAAAAAATTTGTTTGGTGTTTTAATAAAAAAAGACAACAAAAAAATACAGAAAATAGTCTTTAAACAAGCCGCAAGATTTGTAAGAGTTCAAATTTACAAATTATTAGAAAAAAATTTTGATCATAAAAAAATAGACTATTAGTTACGACATTAAAAAACGTGAATTTTATATAATTGTTGGTGAATTACGTTCTGAGTTAAATCTGGTACAGAATAAAAATAACGCATTTTCAGAAATATACGAAACCAAGGGTTATTAAAATTACATAAAAGAATTGTAATCTCCTTAAAAATAATCAACCTTCTACATGACATTCCATTTGACCGGTTCCCACCCCTTGCCCCTCAAAACACAGAGCTCTAGTTCCAATTTCTAGGAGGTTACTATGTTTTTTTATAGATGAGATTGCTAGTATATTGCTTAAATTTTCTACAAATTTTGAAACTTACCAAATTCTATGCTTTCTAAGTTAAGGGGATGGGACGCATACAACCCAACACAAGCATTTTCGGGAATGTGTCAACAGCCAAAAAGCTCAACCTCTCATATGACACCTATCTGAATGCCATAATAAGCGGTAAGATTTTTTATACGATTACTAAGCTGCTTAAAATAGAACAAAACAAAACTAGGATTAACAGCTTTTTATGGCCGTTCTAAGACCTTAGGTTGATAGGACCTACAGATGCTCAGAAAACCTATTGTAAAGGTCCAGTAAACACTAAAATCTTGGCACTAGTGTTCCATTTTCAAAAGACAGGACCCTAAATATTAATGCCGCGATGGTAAAATGTGCCCAATTTTTAGATGCTCATATTTTTGTGCATATTGTCACCATCAATTTAGGAAAAAAATGGTAATTATTTAAAATATGCAAAAATACGGACTTTTGGTGAAATATGGAATAATATTCCCTAAAAATATGTATTAAAGCTAAAAAAAACTCATGATTTTGCAAAATATGCACTTTTGGTGAAATATGCATTTATATGCATTTTAGAGTAAAATATGCAAAAAGATGCTCTAACAAGTAGGGCTTAAAAGTCTTAGTTTTACCTGAAACAGATTTCAAGCTTAATCATTTTTTAATTAAGTGCTGTTAAAAAAACATGCTAGTGCATATTTTTGGTTGCCCTAGTCATTACATAAGAAATCACAATCCAGGGTGATGATTTTGTCATGTTATCTCAATAGGTAAATAATGAGACAAAATATTTGTCTATGATTGATTATATTAGATAAAAGAAATCAGAGGCTGAAATCTCAAGCTCTGAGATATCAAGACTTCGGTCTGGGTTAAGGATTTTGATATAGTTTTTGGCAAAAAACTTTTATGAGGACATGGTTTTTAGTTTTGGGCAGCGATGTATATCAAACATAACTCTTTGTTAAAGTACATGTATTTTTTATCTCTGTTTAGATATGTATTACAAAACTAACACGAAACATCAATACATCGGCAAATTATAACAGATCAAAAATTAACATAATTTAGTGAAACGATACTACTTAAAACTACTCAAAAACCTCTCCATTTAGCGTTTCGAGAAAATATTACAAAATCACAAATTCATATTGCTTTCAAAATTCCAAAAATATTGTAAAAATTAAATAAAATCAAAAATTCAAACTTTTTTCAAACAAAATTCTAAAAATATTTCAAAAATTCTAACAAAATCAAAGATTAAAACTTTTTTCAAAAATTCTAAAAATATTGCAAAAATTATAACAAAATCATAGATTGTAACTTTTTCCAAAATTATAAAAATTATAATAAAATCAAAAATTTAAAATTTTTCAAAATTCTAAAAATATTAGAAAATTCTTACAAAATCATAACTTGAAACTTTTTTCAAAATTCTAATAATATATATAAAATTCAAAAATTCTCATTTTTTTTCAAAATCCTAAAAATATTCAAAAAAATAAAATAAAATCAAAAATTTAAACTTTTTCTAAACGCTAATAATATTCTAAAAACTCTTTAAAATTCAAAAATTCAAACTTTTTCCCTAATTCCAGAAAAATTGCAAAAATTATAACAATATCAAAAATTGAAACTTTTTCCAAAATTATGAAAATTATAATAAAATTAAAAATTGAAACTTTTCTCAAAATTCTAAATATATATATATAAAATTAAAAAATTCTAGTTTTTTTTTTCAAAATTCTAAATATATTCCAAAAATATTAAACATTTAAACTTTTTCTAAATTCTAGAAATATTACAAAAATTCTTAAAAATTCAAACTTTTTCCAAAATTCTAAAAATATTGCAACAATTATAACAATATAAAATATTGAAACTTTTCCCAAAATTATAATAAAATCAAAAATTTAAAATTTTTCAAAATTCTAAATATATTCCAAAACTTCTTACAAAATCAAAAATTGAAACTTTTTTCAAAATTCTAAAAATATATACATATAGACATAATTCATAAATTTTTTTTCAAAATTCTAAAAATATTCCAAAAATTAGAATAAAATTAAATATTTAAACTTTTTCTAAATGCAAATAATATTCCGAAAATTCAAAAATTCTTAAAAATTCAAACTTTTTCCAAAATTCTAAAAATATTGCAAAAATTATAACAATATCAAAAATTGAAACTTTTTCCAAAATTATAAAGATTATAATAAGATCAAAAATTTAAAATTTTTCAAAATTCTAAAAATATTCCAAAAATTGTTACAAAATCAAAAATTAAAACTTTTTCAAAATTCCAAAAATGTTTCAAAAACTATAACAAATTCAAAAATTTACGTAAACAAACAGCTAAATTTTTTTTTCTAAAAAATTATCTAAAAAAATAAATAATATTATTATTTTGACACATTTGGGTGGGTGACAAATGAACATGGGATTTTGATGAAACTTAAAGTATGATACAATCAGCAAACTACTCAAAAACCTTCCATTTAGCGATCCGATAAAATATTACAAAATCACAAATTCATATTTCTTTCAAAATTCTAAAAATATTCCAAAAATTATTGCAAAATCAAAAATTGAAACTTTTTTCATTATGTAAAAAGTTATAATAAAATTAAAAATTTAAACTTTTTCAAAATTCTAAAAATATTCCAAAAATTCTTACAAAATCAAAAATTAAAACTTTTTCAAAAATTCTAAAAATATTGCAAAAATTATAACAAAATTAAAAATACAAACTTTTTTCAAAATTCCAAAAATATTTAAAAACTATAACAAATTCAAAAATTTTCATGTCCAATTTCTTTTTCAATTACATTTACGTCATAAAAACAGCAAAATTTTTTTTCCAAAAAATTTTCTAAAAAAAAAAAATGAAATCGTTTTTTGACACACTTGACATTATTTTTTGACTAACTTATGATGCCATAATTCTCTATAATAATAATAAAATCTCCTGTCATTCAAATTATTAATTTTATTTTGTTCCAAAAAATTGGGGAAAAAAATAAATCTAAATCTTTCTTTTGACACACTTGACAACATTTTTTTGACAAACTTATAATGCAATAATCTAGATTTTGGTCTCACATACCAATCCCGACCATCAAGATTTCTCCAAATTCAATCACTTAAAATGAATGTTTTATAAGCAAAAATATGCAAATTTTCTTGTTTTGACACACTTGACGATTTTTTGACACACTTCCGGTACAGTTATCGAACACATCGTCCTTTCGGCTCTTTCCATTGAGTAAACCTATTTTTAGAAAAAAATTTTTGTTATCCGTCCAGCGGTTTTCTAGATTTCGAAGTCGTGACGGCCGGTCGGCCGGCCGACAGACATACATTTTTTTTTCTTTTTCAGAATCAGTAGGTCTTAAAACGTCGAGAAATGCCAAAAAAAGTGAGAGTAAGAATTTCACTTTTAGCTCATGAATGTAATACTTTGGTCTTTCAGACCGAAGTAACAAAATAAAACCAAAGCGGACTTGCCCCACTTTCAAAATAAACGGCTCAAATGTTGGCCTATGTCATATTTTATATGGTTAGGATTTATTGTTTAGTTATCGGTTATCTCTCCTTTAAAAAAACTATACAAAACGAAAAAAAAAAACAAAGAAAACCTTAAAACGCATATCGTTGTGGGACCTAGGTCTTAAAGGTTTTTAAAATTAATTGAAAGCTATTTAAAAGATCGCCGGCAATATGTTGATATTGGCTTTGAATGTAGAAGTACAACCCTAAAAATAAATTCAGGGGTACCCCAAGGATCAATTGTGGGCCCACTATTATTTCTAATTTATGTAAATAGTCTATTTACACTTAACTTTAAAGGAACATTTCAGATGTACGCCGACGATTCGGCGATTGTTTACAGTTGCGACTCATTACTAGATCTTCATTCAAATATGCAACATGACCTTAATATCTTACTGGACTGGTGTGATCATATGCAAATGGAATTGAACACAAAAAAAACCAACTTTATTATTTTTAGAAAATCCGCTTCTCTAACTCAACCATTGAAATATGGAGATGACTTAATAGAGGAGGTATATGACACCAAATATTTAGGACTTTATATTAACAAAAAATTGTCCTGGAACGACCACATAGACAAGGTCTGTAAAAAGGTAGCGCCCTATGTGGGAGTTCTCAGACGACTTAAAGACGTAGTCGCAAGACCTTATCTCATTAATATCTATTACTCCTTTATAAACTCTCATTTAATTTATTTACTCCCGATATGGAAAACAGCACCAAAATACAAATTAAAACAATTACAATATTTACAAAATAAAGCGCTAAGATCCATTTATAATTTGCATTTTACTCAATCTATCTCATACTTGCATAAAATTTTTTTGTCGATCGAAGCGCTCGGTGAATATGAGTCTATTTTATTGATCTTTAAAATAAAAAATAATTTTATAAAACATAAATTCAATCTACTTCGAGCCGCTGATATACATGGATACGAAACTAGAAATAACAATAATTTCTTTATTGAATTCTTAAGAAGCAATATTGGGCAGTCAAATCTATTCTACCATGGCTTAAAAAACTTCAATTCACTTCCGGAAATATACAAAAAACTTCAAGGCGTGGGAGTGTTCAAAAAATATTTAAAAGAGCATATTTTAAATAAATAAATTATGAAATAAATAAATAAATAAATACTTCTAAGCGATGGAATTATTAATAAATAATAATAATAATAATAGTAATAAAATAACGAACACATTTTAGTTTTACTACCTAATTTGTATGTATTATTTTAATTTGATTTTTTTGTTTTAATTATCCGATATGCTAAGTAAAGGGAATTTTAAGTTAGCGTGGGAATTAATAATCTATAATTGAAATAATAAATTAAATCTTTTGTTTGAATATAGAAATATTAAAGAAAGTAATTAATTATAAAAACTGTTCATAATTTGAGATAGACAATGAATTATCAGTCATACTAATTAAATTTTTAGTCAGGTAATTAAAGTCATCTAGGTTATACTATTCAATTGTATCATTAATAAAAACAAGTTGACTATATTATAAGGATTAAAACTCTGCTGTAATAGATTTAATAAATTTTATTGATATATGATCGTTGTACAAGCCTTTTAGGCTATTTTATGATCGCAATAAAAAAAAAAAAAAAAAAAAAAAAAAAAAAAAAAAAAAAACCGGTAGTTCAATAACTCGGTGGCAAGCCTTCTCGAAGTATATTTGGTGCTTGTTTTTACGGGTTTTTACATATTTTAGAACCCGTGATGAAATTCAAGAGAATTTTAATTAAAATGAAAATTAGAATATAATGAAAATTAGAATGAAATTATAGTTATTTATTTATCTAGAATGAAAAGTGAAACTTTAAAGTACGAGTTAGTTGTTAACTAGTGAGTGAAATTACTAGTGAGTGCATTTAAAAACACTTTTCGTTTGAGGTAAATTCAAAATTTTATTTCATACTGGAAATTTATTAAAATAAAAAGAAATGAGTTTTAAATTTTGCTCAAAAAGTTGAACTTTAACGTAAAAATTTTAATATAAAATTTTATAAAGTCCTAGGACATTAAAATTCAACGTTTATGGTACAAAAAGTTGAACTTTAACGTCCTAGGACTTTATAAAGTTTTATAAAGTCCTAGGACGTTAAAGTCCAACTTTTTGTACCATAAATAATCCGAAAAATGTCGTTTTAGATATCGTTATGAAATAGAAAAATATATTCACTATGCATAACATAAAGCCATAATGTTAGCCATGTCTGCACTGTTTGTATGTTGTTAGTTTCTTGTTGTTATCATTTAGTAAATATAAAATACTTCTTATATTCTTTGAAATTTGACAATAGATGAAAAACGTGATCTACGCGGGTGAAAAAGTCGAAATTTGAACTTGACCATTATTGATTTTCCCGAAACTTGACATGTTGTATGGACAAAAAAAATTTTTTTTTTAAAGTGCATAGTTTGAGCATAGGGGCACCCCACCCCAACTTGCATGCAAAATGAAAATTCTGCCAATCCGATGGAAATTTGAAATTGAATTGCTCAAGAACGGCTATACCGATTTCATCAAACTTTTTTTTGTTTGATAGATGATTAGTTATTCGTTTGAAAAAAATTAATTAATTGTTTTTATAACTAATTTTTAAATAAAAATATTAAACAAACTTTTTTAAAGATGGCGCTAGGGTCGAAGATCAATTGGAATTTAATCAATTTTTTTTCTGAAAATAGTTCTATTCTTACTGTAAAATATTTCAAATTTACAAACGGGCATTAATTCGTTTTCTTGAGATATTTAATTTTAAAGATTTTTGTCTGATTAAAAATTCAAATTTTTCATAATTTTAACAACTTCCATCAACAAAAAAAATTTAAATGCAATTAAATTTTAACTTTTTTTTTTAAATGTACTTCTATCCTTACTTTAAACTATATCAAATTTACAAAGAGGTGTTCATTCGAGTTCTTGAGATGGGTATTTAATTTTAAAGATTTTTGGTCTAACTTAAATTCGAATTTTTCATCATTTTTTCGAACTTCAGTGGTTAAAATTTTTTGTTGATATAAATTTTTCAAAAAAATAATGAACAATTAAAATTTTAGACGGACTAAAAGTCTTTAACGAATTAACGTCTCTTTGTAAATTTGATATATTTTAGAGTAAGGATAGAACTATTTTCAGACTCTAGCGCCATCTTTAAAAAAGTTTTTTAATATTTTTAATAAAAAATTAATTACAAAAACAATTAACTAATTGTTTTTGCAATCGACTAACTAATCAGCTATCAAACAAAATCAAGTTTGATGAAATCGGTGTAGCCGTTTTTGAGCAATTCAATTTCAAAGTTACATCGGATTGGCAGAATTTTCATTTTTCATGCATGTTGGGGTAAAAGTAATTGTAAAATAAGTTGTATTTTTTACACAAGCTTCAGGAAAATCAAAAATAGTCAAGTTTTCACAACTCTGTCTAGAACAGGTTTTTCTTCAATATAAAGTTTAAACAAAAAAAGTTAAAGAAACCCAAACCTTTCTTATGATATTCCACATGATTGATTAAACCAATGATATTTAGAGTGCCGTACTTTAAAAAAGTAAAAACCCTATTAGTGAGACTTCGGTGTCCGTCCGATTTTCTACATAATCGATTTACTCCAATCGATTTACTAAGTTGAAATTTTAAGTAGTTTTTAAATGTGTTTTCGCACGCTTACTGATAACAAAAAAAAAACCAAATATTTGTTTCATCTATATTTCATGAACTTAGATAAGGAGATAGTTAAACAAAAGTTTTTTGTAAGGAATCGAGTTTGGTTTAGAAAAATCGAAAAAGATCAAAATATTTCAAAAACAATTTTTATTGATTATTCGACTGCTACGTTTTTTAGATATTGCTAAAAACGAGTGTTTTTTTTCCTGTCCCCCCTTCCTTAACTTCGAACATTACACAAGAAAAAATTTGAAAAAAGTCATGGGTATGAGTAATGTTGTAAAGATAGAATGAAAACTATGGCGGTCGGCTCATTATTTCAAATGTTATTTGGAGGGGGTTGAGAGTGGAAATTTTGAAAAAAAAATTATTTTTGACCTTGTTGAGTAGGGTTAATGACCATGTTGAGTAGGGTCATATGAAAGGTTAATTTTTTTCAAGTTTAAAAATGTGAAAAAAAATTTTCTGTCCCTCACCTCTTAATTTGGAACATTACAAAAGAAAAAAATTGGAAAAGTTCATGGTTATGGGCAATGTTATAAAGATTGAATGAAGACTATAGCAGTTGGCTCATCATTTCAAATGCTATTTTTAAGGGGTTGAGAGTGGAAAAAAATTATTGTTGTTTAAAATAATTCAATAAAATTTTGAAAAAAATTATTTTTGACTAGTGGTGTCATATGAATGTCAATTTTTTTCTAGACCAAAGCAATTTTTTTGTAGTTTTTGAAAGCACTGTTTTTGATTTATTTGATTTAAATTCTAAAATTGTGTTTTTGTGCAAGACTATTCACGTAAAATAATCGTAGAAGAGGATAAATTTTGCAAAAATTTTAAAAATGTTTATTATTAAAATATTGAGTCTAACGAAATATAGAAATGAACAAACAAGATCAGATTAGATCAAATAATTTTAACAAGTCAGATGAACTCATCTTCAGGCGAAAGGCGTTAGGTTGAAAAATTATGCGATAACATACCTGTTTGTTATTCGATAGATTATCATTTAATATGGTTGTGTTGCAAAAGTTCTCTGTGAGGTTGATCACTAATTACAAATATTTTTGAAGTTGTTGAACTCGGCCAGAAAATTGGTTGAAGCATAAAATTGTTACAGTCAAGTAAACCGAGGTTGGGGATCTGTTCTTCTCGTTAGGTCTGATACAGTACTACTAGCGCAGAAAAAAAGTAGCCACCATCACGTCGATTTCAGCTCTGCTATCAGTCATTGTGAATGTTCAACTAGCTGAAGTTCAAATCCTGTTGGTATACCAGTCTTCCCAATGTTCAGTAGAAAAATCACTCGACTGTGTTAACAATGCACTAGTTGGCTGTAATTTGACAACACTTTTTCCTCCAACTATTGTGATATGTGACTTTAATATTAGTTTCAATAAAAATCCTCAAAACTGGCTCTCAAACTATTTGCTACAAAAAAATTTGCAAAGAAAAATTCATGAACCAACAACAGTTGCAGCTACAACAATTGATAACACATTTTCCAATGTAAATAATTTATAAACTGGCGTTATTGAAGCTTTTTTTAGCCACCATAAATAGCTTTGGGTAAGACGGAACCCAACGTGACACGATGCCAACAAAAACTGTTGTTTTTTAAAATATTATATTCACGGAACCCGTGAGGGAGTGAGGGAATAATATTCGCACTTTCCAAATTTTTGTTATCATGGTTACCTTATATAATAAACGGTGATGTAGAGCATGTACATATAACAAGTTTTAGTCTTTCATCACAATTATCGATATCATCGTATAGAAAATATGTTGTGTATTTCAAATTTCCAATAACGTATGATCCGTTTAAAACAAACCAATAAATACATATGTAGTTTCTACTTGAAAGAACAAAAATTTCACTTTCACGTTTTCATTTGCTTAAAAAACAAAATTATGTTTTTATTAAAACAATAAATAATAAAGGAAAGAAAAAAATAATTGGAATTTGCAAAACAGTTAAGCAAAAATAAAAATAAATAAAAAGACTACGTTGTGTATTGTACCCGCGCAATCTCAACAATCCATCGACCTTCGCGTTGCATATCCAAATAAAGAAATTACTTTTTTTTAAAAATAAATTATGAAATTGGAATTTTATTTCTATTTTTGCCGATCAAATACAAAACAAATTCAATTTATCTTCAATTATGTTATTATTCTTATTATAATTTGATCCAATTTAAGTAATTTTTTTTCTAAATGGAATGAAAGACAGTCAAGAAATCATATGTCATAATTGTTAAAGGTATGACAAGTAAAATCAGTAATTGAAGTTCTATTTTAGATCTAACTTGATAAAAAGAAAAAAAAAAACTTAAGAAAATTAATTATTAGTTTAAATAATTTAAACAAAAAAATTGGAAATATAGAGTTTTATGATTAAGACAAATGGTTGTTTGCAAATAGTTTTTTTGGATGTTGAATTAGAGCGTCATGTCATGAAGAAATAGACAATATTTAGTTATGGTATGGTGATCGAAATGATTTATCTAAGCTTAAAATCGTTTAATGGAATTTGTTTGTTTTTGTTTTAAAATGTACGATCGTTAGATTAGCTGATTTAAACTGAAATGTTTAAATGCTGTTATTTCATATAATGCAATATGAGTTTGGTTTGTTCTATACATATTTCGAATTATTGTAATTATTTTAATTGATATTCTTTGACTTTTAAAAAAATCATTTATCATTGTCTCTTATTTTTTTGGAATTAGTCATTGTATGTTTGTTGCATCACTTAATAAACGTGTTGCAAATATTATTGATGCATCATTGTCGATTAGCCATGATAAAATGTTGTCTTACCTGAAAATAAAAAAAAACACAAATTAAAATAACGGATAGTAAATAAATATGTAATTCAATTTCAATTTCGATCTGAAAATCACTCCAAACTCTTTTAACTAACATTTCCAATTAACTCATAAAATCATACTTCAAACTACATCCAATCAACAAACATCAATTTAACTCCTTTTTGTAATCAATCAAAATTTTTCACGTCAACAAGTTAAATAAAATAAAAAACCCATTCACATCGTAGAAAAAAAATCACATTAATTGAACTGTTCATAAAAAATGAAACCATATAACAGGGAGAATAGAAAAATTTCAATAATTTTTCAATTTGACTGTCGATTTTCCGTTGTATGAAATCAATTAATTTTATTTAGTAGAAATAATAATAAAAAAAAACAAAATATAATTAACATAATATTTTAACTTAACTGCATATATAATATATTTGTAAAATGTATTGTTTGTTTATTTAATTTTTTGTAAAATTGAAAAATTATATAATAAAAGCACGAAAACAGGACAACCAATTACAATCGCAAATATGAAAAAAATAATTGGCATGGTTTTGATTAAAATTAAAATAATTTAAATTTAGTATATTTAATTGATACATAAAGAAAGGTGATTTTGTTTTAAAAATGTATAAAGGTGAAAACATGTTCAAGCATAGTAATGACGGTAACAAACCAGCGGGATATATGTATGTACGGCTTATTACAATTCTGTGTCATGAAGAAAAAGGTTAATTCTTATTTATTACGTTTTCTTATTTATTACGTTTTTAAAAGACAACTGGTGAGGTCTGTTGTTGAATGTATCAAAATTCAAGTTGAAACTTTTACACAAAATATGTTTGCACAGAATAATTGAAAATGATGGCTACTATAGATTTTAAGTGTCGAGTTGAGACTAATTTATTTCAGGCTAAGACCAAATAAACCATTCTTTTACCCCAGCAAACCATTTTTTTACCCCTCAGTTATTGATTGCTATAGGTTTACAGTAGGTTCATCAAAATATGAAATTAAAATTGTATGATGACTGAAATCGTTTCAATGTAAAATAGCTTAAATTAATCGAAATCGTAAAAAAAATTGATGTTGAGCAATTGAATATTCGCAGTGAAATTTAAATTTTAAGGACTTTGATCGTTGAGAACACTAGTTTACAAATTTTGATCTTTTTTTGTCTCCCTGACTAAAACCCAACTTTTCTTGTAGAATTTGACCTGCTGAACACGAATATCATATTTATTTTTTTTTGATTAGCTCTTGTTTTTGAGATATTTGCGAAAAACCAATTTTTTTCGGTGACTAAAAAGGTTATTCCAGTTTTTGGATCGCATATTTTACAAAACAAACAAATTTAATTTGAACTAAATTTAATTTAATTTTTTTTATGTTAAAAAACACGAATTTTGGTGCAGGTTGCACCAAGTTATTCAGGTTTTCTCAAAAAAAGCAAAACTAAAAATTTCGAAAAAAATGTTTTTACTAACACTAATTTAAATTAGTAGTTCTGCAACATAATTGATTGATTATATAAGTTGTTATACAGATTTTCAAATAAAAACTGCGAGCCATTTTGAGTTTTCCTTATTTCAACCGCGTTTATATATTTTTTCTTTTCTCTGTGTGCAGCATCGTAAATAATACTTTACAAGTTTAGTCGTTCTCAAACATCAATTAAGAATTCTTTTAAAATAGTAAAGAAAGTGTAAAGTTATATTTATTTAAATGGCTTCTAAAATAGTAAAAATAATCCAAATTCATTTTGTTTTATTTGTGGAATTTGCATAATACACTCTGCTAAAAAAATCACTCCATATATAAGAATTGCATACCTTCATTACTTTGGCATAAAACTGAATGAAAATAAACCGTGGATGCCGAAAAATAGTTATGTCAACCGCAACTTAACACATTAAAGATGGTAAAATAGAGAAAATGTTCATTTAACGTTTTAACGTTGTGTTACGACCATGAGGTTTTGACCATAACTCACAATTTTAACTCGAAAATCTGTATAACAACTCATATATAAATCAATTATGTTGCAGAATTGAAAATATTATTAGTAAAATTTTTAATATTTTTTTAATTATTAAGTTTTTGATACTACAACATCAGTAATTTTTTGATACTACAACAACAATAGTTTTTATTTACACTACTTATTAAATTCCAAAGACATATACATAACTGAAAAAATAACATATTTTGCTCTTTGTTTTTATAAACTATTTGGTTAGAAAATAAATTTAAATTTTAAGTTTGAAGATACGCCACATACACCGCCTTACCAGGGATATTGATATATTGTGATGTATTAGAGAAAATATAAATTTTGAAATATTATATAGAAAATGTTGCATCAAAGACGACTAAAATCTTTCCGAGATTCAGTACGCAGTCCAAGAAGTATTATAAGGAGCTCCATGAAAACGTTCGATTATGAAAATAATTGTGAATATAATTGTTCACAACAGAATATAATTGTGATTTAAATTGTGATCCTCGTTCAGTTGCAATGACATGAGAAACCCCAAAGCGAGAAATCAATCCAGAATAAACAGCTGTGGTTACGGTTGCAACCAATTTCTTAAATCGGGATTCCTTGGAACCATTTTGTTTATCTATCAGAGTTACAAAATAATATTGTCGTTCAGATGAACGCATCGGTCTAATAATATCTAAATGAACTTCGAAAATCGTTGCAAATTTTGAACAATAATCAGATATGGGCGTCAAGTGAATTAATTTCCCGAACATCGTTTTTATTCACGGGAAAACCTGAGCGTCAGTCAGTATTTTAATAAAATATTTGATTCCGAGATGAGCATTTTTGTGCAGTTGCACGAAAACGTTTTAATGAAACTGTTTTGGAATAAATGAATGTGTTTGATCGTTGAAACGTCAAGTAATTAAATTTGTCAGAGTGGACAGTGGATAAGGAGTTGAGCTTTATATCACTTTAAATTTCAAAAAATTATATGCAAAGAAAACTGGATATTAAACCAGCAAATCCCGGTTTGGAAATCTCTTATGTAAAAAACACATCCCAAAAATAACTCAAGGAAAACTTAAAAATCTCCTATTTATAAATAAACTTAAAATCTTAATCCCTGTGACTTGAACTTCAAAACAATATCATCTCCAAAAATATCATTTACCTTAATTTTCTAAAGACAAATCTCTTCTACTTCAAATCCAAAAATATTATGCTATTGTCTCCTCTCATTTTTGAAAACCGATCAAGTACATAAAAAAACCTGGTCAGCTTCCATTTGAGCACCAAATTTCCATTCGGAGACCTGTTTCAATTTTCCCTTAAAATATTGTTTCCCACCATATGATTAAACAAAAACTAAATAGTAAATACAAAACCTATCATTTACCTTCAGCAAATTTGGTATATGACTTAATTAGTACCATTAAGGTTAATCACAACTTTGTTGTTTTGATTTTTAATTAAAATTTAGAGTACAAATGATACCGTAAAAGATTTGTTTGAATATATATAAAAAATGTAACGACTAAATCAAAATATTGCATCGATCATTTAAACGCTGTGCTCTCTGATCGACCAGGCTGGTCGTTACACAACTGGATTAAACGAAAATGGTAAGGTAAACACTATCACCATATGCTTGTTAATCTAAACGAGTTCAAAAGCATAAATTAAAGATTTATGATCCGTGAATAGGATAAAATTTCGGCCTTCTAGAAGGTAACAAACAAATCAGAAGGTTTTGTGTTGAAAACAACATATAAAGGGAAGTACTACTTTTTAGAACAGACTTTTTATTTTTACCACACAAAATACGATACCCATCCCATACAGTATCGAAATCTCCTATTTTGTACAGTGCTATTTTTTCTTGATGTTGATTCATTTATTGATCCTTCCCATAATATATAGTAACTTCAGAAATAACTTCGGAGATCGTTCATTTTTGTCCTACGGATAGTGCAGTCTCACTAGTTACTCTTTTAAAAATCTTTTGTTGTTTGCTCTATTGTCATACCGACCATTTATTTATTTATCGGATGCCTGTGTTTTCTGTCTTTCTTGAACAACTTTTTCCTTTGACTGGAAATATTATTATGTGTGTAAGATGTCTTAATTACAACGAATAAAAACGGTTTTGATACGGCTCAATTTTTAATTGTTTTTAAGGTGGAAATATTTATCACTTCATTTGTGATCGGCCATGGTAAATAGGGAATCAAGTTATACTTACTAGACCTTTTCATTTTTATGACTAAATCATCAATCATCAATATTTGCATGTCACAAAAACTGAATCCATAATTTTGAACTTATTATTATCGCAATAGAGAAAACAAAGGCAAAGTTATTTAGGACTATCCCACGATTGCTGACGTTAAACTAGACTTTAGTTATGGTTTAAATTGTGGCTTATATGAATCTGACTATACACAAACTGTGTATCATCTTTATTGAAGTGAAACTTCTTTAGTCGCACAACACACAGATTTTTCCATAGGTAGTAAATTAAACCGATCCGTCATACTAAAAAACGAAAGGCTAAAAATAAAATAAATAATAATCTATCTATCATTTTTTAACGTTTCAAATTGCGTTGTGGATATCGTGCTCGACTGATGAGCTGTAGGTACTGAGTTCAACTCCAGGGTACATATTTTTTATTGTTTTTTTTTTAATTTTTATTAAATATCATTAAAATTATTTTTGTTTGAAGTGAAAACTTCTTTAGGCGCACCACACACATATTTTTCCGTAGGTAGTAACTTAGTCTGATCCGTCATGCTTCAAAGTGGAATGGTTAAAAATAATAATAAATAATAAATCTATCTAAATCTAATAAATCTATCATTTCTTAACGTTTTAAATTGCATTGTGGATATCGTGCTCGACTGATGTGCAGTAGGTAGAGTGAGTTCAATCCCTGGTGTAGTACATATTTTTTTTTGTTTTTTTTTATTTTTATTAAATACCATTAAAATTATTTTTTTTATTTATGAATTCATAAAAATAATAAAAATTTCTTTATCCGAATTTTAAAAAATTGATCTATAACGCGGTTTTTTAAAGTTATATTGCTACTGTCTTTTGCAATTTGCATTCGAGTCATCATGCTAAATAAATATTGAATATATATAAAATTGAAAGTATGTATGGCTGTTTTTCCTTTATGCATTAATACATTAATCATCATGAAAATTTATGAAGTTGTTGTGTACGCCTTATTTTTGCTTTTTATTTAACTATCGTTTTAAACGGTAGTTTGCTTTGATCAATGTGTTTTTTATTGAACATAATCTTTATAAATTAAAAATAACATAAGAAAGATAGTATAACCTGAAACAATTACATTTGTATATCAAAATTATATGTATTCGAATTTTATCATCTTCACTAAATATGTTGTCGGTTTGCAATTGTATGTAATACATGTTTCTAAAATTAAGTGAAGACTTAATACTTGTAACTTGATACTTGATAAAATCGATAATATCGATTTAAAGCTCACAATTACGAGACGGAAATCGCATAAATTCTATTCAGAGAAGCATAGCTTATGTATGATTAAACATGGATGGCAATCATGATAAATAAAATAATTAAAAATGGTGGCCCTTAGCCGATAGTAATTTGCAAACGGCAACAATGCGCATTAATACCAATGAATTTGCTTAGATTTCCGCAGGAAGATTTGTAAAATTTAAACTTGTTGATTTATGGGTGTGACAGCCACGCGTACGTCCCTGCTATTGGCATATGAGTGCTATTTTGACAATTATTTGGTTTACATTGTAAGGTTAGTGTGTGTAGTAAGCGGTTTATCGTTCTGACTTGTTTCTCATTTATTCTACTAATACGGTCCAAATACTACTAATACGATATCAATTGATTGCGATTGCCAATGAAATTTTCACTTCTGCCGTGCGGTCTTAAGTACACTCTCTGTTTTTTATTCCACGACTATTCGTTTAAGTTTTAAGCAATCAAAATGTGCTACACTTTTGTGACGCACTCTGCATATATAATTGCGGATTGACGCAGTTTCATATCTAAATTGGTTTTTGATGTGAAGTAGAATTTATACAATTAAAAATGCCATAGTTTATTGTCCATTAGAAGAACCGGCCTGGTACTCTATTAGTCATTGCCTAGTAAAAAACCGGGTGTAGTGTTGCTTATTGTAAAATGCAATCCCTTTTTGTAATTTTTACTTAATATACGCTGGTATTATGAATGTTGGACTATTATCAGCAATTTCATCCCAAATAATACCATGTTTGCTGTTTGTGCGCTAAGTATATATTTCCTCTCTGATCAGTGAGTATTTCTTTGATATTAGTTTGTCTACTTGCGTTCGTTCAAAGACTTTCTCCAAAGTCAATAAGAGCCATGTAGATCTAATGTTGAGAACAATCTGCCACCTGATAATGTATTCAAAATATAATTAATCCTACAATCGCTACCCTGAGTCCACTCTATTTCTGACTAACACGATGGGTGAACTCCATGGACTTTTTGACTGACACTCCCTTATCCTTTACAATTCGATCTGTTTCTTTTTGTTTTGCTAATGCATTCTTCTTGGCATCTCTGCTCCCGCGTCAAATTTGTGTTTCACTATATAGGTTCATCCATTGTCTTTTTTCCCACTACAGCAATGTTCTTCATTTCGGTGTTGTTCATTTTTGTAGTACATTATGCAATTTATTTTTTTTTTCGTTTGATTTCGAATACGTAATATGTCTTTACATTTTGCTTTCTTATTAGCCCTGTAAAGTTTTATATAGTTCAACTAATGTTTTTCTTATTATGATCTGCTGACATTGCTGACCATTGGTTGGCCTCCACAACCCTCAGAGTTGTTTGTGATACCATTGATCTGGTAGCATAACTCCACTTTTCCATAAGTTAGTATTTCTTTGCCGGCTTCTATTACAAATTCTACCCTCCATGGTATCTGTTATTACTATTTGAGACTGAAATTGCTAGATTTTTGTTCTTATAATGGCAATTTTATTTTATCGGACAACTACATTTACCTCTATTACTTTAAAATTAAAATCCCTAAACCTATGTTGTCTATTTCCAACCACTGGTCCCGCGTACACAGAAGCTCCAGTAATGGAGTTATGAATCAATTTAGAATTAACCGATATATTCTGTTTTTATTTTTTTTATTAAATTTTGTTTGTGGTAAATATCTTCTAAACAAAACGAATTTTTTCTAAGGTTTCGCTTTGTATTAGCAACCCGATCACTACAAATGTCGCCACTCCATCGATAAAAAAAGTGTTGTCTGCAGGTAGTTTCTCCTTTTTTTATCTTTTATCCTTTTTTAACGTGATTTAAAGACTAAGGATACATCAATACATGATAATTTTTCACAAACTCACAGAGGGAGCTAATTTTGTATTAGGCAATTGTTATAAAAAATAAAGTTTTAGGTTAGGTTTCTAAATGCATCAATGTTTTACCAAAATCGTCCCATAAACGTTGACTGTAGTGTGCGAACTGACATAAATGAAATGAATAGTTGTATCCGAAGCACCCACTACTTAGATCAATAAAATTCAAAAGCTAACAAGTCTAATGTTGACTGAAATCATTCATTGTAGAGTAGAGCTCTAGTAGATCTAAAAAATGCAAGCAAACATTTGTTGCTTGTTGTGACAAAAACGTTTTCCGTTTCGATATTAATCCTGATCTTCCATTTACCATAGTAACGCGCATTATATAACAAAATAAAGTTGCATACAAATTTTGCATGAAAATACCCAATCAGCCACGCTCCACACCACAACACCCACCCACCAAAAGATGTGTGTTTTTGTTGTTGCAGATTTAAACTCAGAGTTGTCCCAGAGTTGGAGTAAAAAAATAAACAAATATATTATTACATTAAAAACGCAATACTAATCAGCTCCGTCACAAAATCATCTAATTAAAATAAAAACAGATCAAAAACTTTCTGAGTAGCTTTACTGTTGTCATAATGATATATAGTTTTTATATTATAATCCCCTAAAGGCACAAAACTTCTTCAATGTTCTTATATTTTCATCAGCTTAATCGTATAAACTTTATTTTACATAATATATGCGTTGCATGTATTATCTCACGTTACGACCGAAGTAAAAATTTACAAAACAACCGCCGTCAAATAAACAACTTAATTAACATTAGACGTTTTCATTCATACATTTTGTATGATTGTGATATGTGTGACAACCTACTCTGTACAACAAGTAGTTCAAATATTTTAATTTCAACATATTTTCAACTTTTATTTATTATATATTAAGTTTTAATGATTTTAATAATTAGTTTCAAATTTACATCGCAAATCGCAAGTCGCAACTGGTTATTCGAAAACAACATGATATGTAGCTGGCTGTAATTATTTTTTAAAAAAAAAAAGTCATTTGACCAACAAGTCAACGAGGTAAAAAATTTACATATCAATCCAATCTATCAAGTTTATTTTTGTATAACTTTAGTTGACAATGATGTATTCTTGAGAAATAATTTTATTGAACGATATGATGTATTGAGATTTGTTGTTTGACAGTTGATATAGAATGTTAACTATTACATGTTACAATTAATTTAATATATCAAATATTTCAAATATTCGAATATTTGAAATCAAAAATATTCGCATAAACTTAATGCAATGTAAAGTAAGTTTACGTTATGAGAATGAGAAATATAATTTTATAATTTCACAGTGAATCGAGCATATAATTAAAATTATAATGAATTTTTGAAATGATTAGAAATATTTTTTTTTGTATTGTAAGTACATATATGTAATGTTATGCGAGATATTTTAATTAAATCTAAAACTTTTGCTTTCATTATAAATTAAACGGAATTAAATTTTTTTTTAATTAATTATAATATGGAAATTATCTTAAAAGTAAAAGATATGTTTAATTTTATAACAAAAAAATTGAAACAGTGAAATTATGATATTTAATTTTGCAGTCTCCTTTCAGTTTTCGATTTTTTTGTGACATCTATCTCACATGGATTTTAAAAACATTTCAAGAAAGTTATTTTATTGCTATTTAGGAATGATCAAATCAGTTGGGTTTGATTCGAAATATGTATTTAATAAATGTCATTCACTTTCTCAACACTCGCAAATGCTGTCATAGATTGCGTTTTAATAACTTTGAAACTGAAATTCTTAAAACTTAAAACACTCTCCGTTTTATATTTCAATTTCTTAGGTTGTAGTTGTACTATTATCATATCTTAACCTAATGCATATATATTATACAATTTATAGCTAAGTGCAGTTTGAAATAGAAATTAAATGATATATTTTATATTCAATTAATGAAAAGATTTATTTTACATAAAACTATTTTTTCGTGTACAATTTATTATATTTTGTACCATAGTAATAATCTGTGTCACAGAACAGTTTTTTTATATCATGTTGAAATTTTGCACATTGAAGGTAGGTTTTTTGTTGTTGTTGATTTAAAGTGACCAACAAGTGGATATCGGTATCGGATAATGTTGTCTTGTCAGCCAATTTATTTAAAAATAGAATATTTTTTACGGTTTTCATAAATGTTTTACAATATATAACTGAATAACATATCCAAATTAGTTCATTCGACGGTTTTCATAATTTTTTTTTGTTTGTATTGTTTTTGAAGGTGTTTTGGATCACGATATTCGTTATAGAAAATAATTTTTTTTGTTATGATTCTTATTATATTCGTTTAATTGAAATTAAAAAAAAACCATATAAAATGTCATGATAGATAACTTTTATTTTTTTTTTAATAATTATTTTAACAGTTATTGTTTGTTACTATTATTATTGTTATTACTAATAGTAATTTTATTTATAAAAAAAATATACAAATATGTGTCTAGAAATTATTATGAAATTTTATTCAAGTGAGTTTTCGGTTAGAGGTTAGCAGTATGGTATTCATGATATTTAAAGAAATTTAAAAAAAATCGGAATTGATTGATTTGTTTAAAAGAATTTTTTGAAATTTCGAAAATAAAATTAATAAACATAAATTTTCATGCGTGAATTTTATCTCAAAGACCTCCATCGATCATAATTTTTAGAATTAATTTTAAAGTTTTTTTTATTACTCTTAGAGGACCCAGTCTTTTTATTACTCTAAGAGGACCAAACATGCCAGTCGTTTCCTGGCATGTTTTGGTTCTTGTATATTGCTACGGTTAGTGCAGAACTGTTAAATTTCTCGATACTTCGAAGCATTGAAATCCCAAAATATTTCCGCGCGAATCAACATTAGTTGATAACACCATATGCCTTTATTCAATAATCATAAAAAAGAAAACAGTTTATATCATCTTCATAAAATATTTGCTTGTTGTTTGTTGTAAAAAAAATGATACATACAAAACGGTAACCTGGAAAGTTTAAAAATAACTTTATATAGAAAGCCATAGTTTAAAAAGCGATAAAATAGGTGAATGTATAAAGAACGTTATATTCTGTAAATCGAAAACAGCTGACTTTTATTAAGGGAACTTAAATGAGAGTTTTAAGTATTATTAAATAAAGTAAAACGCCACTATAATCAACCGTTGCAGTTTCTGAAGTCGTTGCAGGAATATTCTACTTAAAAAATATTGTTGATGTACTAATTAAGAGTCGTTACGAATCAATAAAGACCAAATTCAGAAAAAATTTGACACTTATGACTACCAAATTAATAAATAGTTCAACTTGAATGAATAAAAAACGTAACAATACTATTTTGTAAAAATAACTTTCTGCTTAAGATACTTGGCCGTGAATCATGATTTCTTTTAAAGTTCCGTTTTGTTTAGAGATGCGCTTTTCGCATCATTTTCTGTTTCTCGGGAAAAATTGAGAACGGAAATCTGTTTCTCGAGAATTCTTAAGAATTCTCGAGATAATTCTTTATTAATTTTCTTTAGTTAATAAATAATTTTCTAGGCCAGTAACTAACTCCTCATAAACCCTTTTCTCTAAAGTAGAATTGAGAGATGTTTCTATTTCAATCAGCGGACGCTTTGTTAAAGTTTCTTGACAGTCAAATCATTTTCTGTATGGTAAAATAATGTATTTATGTAAAGTTTCAGGAGATGAGGTGTATATAACCCGCCCTGGCCCCTTGGTACTCCTACGGTCATCGCAGACATCATATTCGTGATTGGCGGCCCCAAAACCCCCCAGTAACGAGCTTCGATCAATTTCGAGCTGAATTAATGGAAAGTTCCAGGAGATGAGCTAGACATACCCGCCCTGGACCCTAGGTACTCCGAGGGTCGTCGCCTACTTCATATCTGTGTTCAGCGACCCCAAAAACCCCCGAGTAATGAGCTTCGATCAATTTCGAGCTGAATTTATGGAAAGTTCAAGGAGATGAGGTGTATATAACCCGCCCTGGCTCCTAGGTACTCCAGAGGTTTTTTGCCAAAAAGTGGGTAGGTTCACAAACTTTTTTGACGGCTTTCTGAATCGAATGCAAAAAACCGCATCTCGATCCATCTTACTCTGCCAATTTGCTTAGGTTTGGCCTATTTTTGTGCTTTATTTCCTCGTCTATTATACGAAAAGAAAAACGAATATTATAATAATTCGTCAGCGAATCATCATTTTTATCATATGGATAACGGAGTCCTCACTCTCAATATTTACAATATTTATCATATAAAATAAATAGAGTGTTTGTTATCTAATTTAAAACTTTAGTTTATAAGATAAAACATGATTCTCAATCTAATTTAATGAATTATTCTGACAGAAACCTTCGTAAAATTGTAGAAGGGTTGCGCTGACTACAAAAAAAGCTTAGTGAGTTTTAAAAAATTTAAATTTATGGTTTCAAAAATTTAATGAGTGATTTTTGTTTGTCCTTAACTTTTTTCCAACTTTCGAGAAATAAAACAAAATTTCTTGAGATATGAGAAATAAAAATCTATATAGGGAATTCTTGAGAAATCTAGTTTTGTTGTCTATGCTATATATTACACTGTGCTACAAAAGGTAGGGGTCAGTGATCCGCTGGGGTTCTGACTACTGGGAAAAGTTATATCGGTCAAAAAAAAGTTATATGTGTCCCGGCGTTTTGCTGGTTCACGTCTAGGAATCGAGATATGTCGATTTGAAGTTAGTAGGTATCATATAGGGGAAATTGTCACGTTTGGGGGTCTTTTTTTGACATTACTCGAGAACGACTAGTCCGATTTTACTGAAACAAAGAAAAATTAAGAATTACAATTCCTTTAATCTATGTATATACTATTTCTTAACACAATCAACAGTTTCGCAGTTATAAATAAATTTATGAAGAAAAAAAAATAACTTTTTGCGTAAAAAATAAAAAAATTGTATTTTAAAAAATCATGAAAAATTCAAAACGGGAAAAAGTGTAGAGTCTTATTACTTTGACGTAAAATCACATATCTTTGCACACAATGAGACATGGATCATGAAAATCTATGAACGCGTTTCGCTTTTATTCACAATTAAGTAAAGGTATCTCATTTTGACAAGAATTGATTGAATAGAACATTGAATTGATTTTACATAGAAATTTTTTAAAAATATTTTTACTGAAATAAACTCCCAAATTTATTGTTTTAAATGTTTTTGGACATGTGTCTATGTGTATTGATTTTGTTTATTTTTACTTTTTTATTTATTATTTTCTATCTTTTATTTCTTTTTTATTTCTTTTTATTTATATTCATATATTTTTCTATTATTATTATATTTTATTATTTTTATTATAATTTTATTTTTTATTTTTATTATATTTTATTATATTATTATTATTATTTTATTATTATTATTATTATTATTTATTATTATTTATTATTATTATTTATTACTATTATTTGTATTATTTTTTATTATTATTTATTATTATTATTTATTATTATTTATTATTATTATTATTATTTATTTATTATTTATTTATTATTTATTTATTATTTATTTATTATTTATTTATTATTTATTTTTTATTTATTTATTATTTATTTATTATTTATTTATTATTTATTTATTATTTATTTATTATTTATTTATTATTTATTTATTATTTATTTATTATTTATTTATTATTTATTTATTATTTATTTATTATTTATTTATTATTTATTTATTATTTATTTATTATTTATTTATTATTTTTTTATTATATATTTATTATTTATTTATTATTTATTTATTATTTATTATTTATTATTTATTATTTATTATTTATTTATTATTTATTTATTATTTATTTATTATTTATTTATTATTGATATATTATTTATTAATTATTTGTTTGTTATTTTTTATTATTTATTTATTATTTATTTATTATTTATTTATTGTTTATTTATAAATTATTTATTATTTATTTTATTTATTTCTTAGGTACATTTCTTTATTTTATTTTTTTATTTTATTATTTTAATTATTTTTTCATTTTATTTTATTATTTTTATTTTATTTATTTATTTATTTTATTTTTTTTTATTTTTATTTATTTTATTTTTTAGTTTTTTTTTTTTTCGTTACTTTTTCAGTATAGTACATCAGTAGATTAAAGGAATTGTAAATCTTAATTTCTAAATTTGTTTCAGCCAAATCGGACTAGTTGTTCTCGAGGTATGTCAAAAAAAGACCCCCAAACGTGACAATTTCCCCTATATGATACTTACTATTTCGATACTTCAAATCGATACATCTCGATTCCTAGACGTGACCCAGCGAAACGCCGGGACACGTATAACTTTTTTTTGACCGATATAACTTTTTCCGGTAGTCAGAACCCCAGCGGATTTGGGCTGTTGCACATTGTTATTATATATAACATATTATTATATCCGATCCGAAACACGTAAAAAAAAAAATTGTGAATTGTAGTTTTTTTCTGAGAAACTTCAAACCATACCTTTGAATTGAAAATATTCCAATTACTTCTTTACTTACTTGAGTTTAATTGCTCTCAAAAATCCAAAATGATAGTATTATATATTATATATATATAATATTATATAACATATTATATAGTTTATTGTGAAAATCATAAATATGTCGACATTTAAGCTATCAAACGCCCTGAAAGTTGATGGAAATTTAAGTGAGAATTGGCGTAATTTCGAACAACTGTTTAGCATTTATATGGAAGCTGCGGATCATAACAGTTTATCAAGTGATAGAAAAGTTACAATTTTTTTAAACATAGTAGCCAATGACGCCATAGAAATTTACAATACAATGGAATTGAGTGATGTGCAAGAAAAAATCTCAATATTATAATGAAAGAGTTTAAGTCATATTGTAGCCTGCGAAAAAATATACTGTATCAAAGATATATATTTTATACACGAGATCAGAAGGAAGGAGAACCTTTTGATCATTTCTTAACAGAAATTAAAAAACTTGTCAAGGATGGTGAGTTTGGTGAACAACAAAACTCAATTCTCCGAGATAAAACCGTATTGGGATTACAAAACAAAAACTTACAAAAAAAATTTTTGAAGCTCAAAGATGATGAAGTTGCTCTCGAGAAAACTACAAAATACTGCCGAATATCCGAAGCCACAGAATCACAAGTTAAAGTATTTCAAGGCCATTCATCTTCATCAGTAAATCAACTGACAAACGACGTTAATCAAATTAAATATGTATACTGAAAACTCATCACATGCTAGCTCTACTAGCGGTGCATTAAAAAGAAACGTTCATCCACAACCTAGTTCAGATAATATAAAGAAAACAGTCAACAAACCAAGATGTCGCTTTTGTAACTATTTTCATCAATCTAACAGATGTCCTGCATTTAGAAAATTTTGCATTAACTGTGGAAAACGTGGACATTTTGCAACGGTGGGCAGTAATTTCAACGGGAACTTAAATAATAGACACGTAAAAGAAATTGTAGAGAATGATAATGTTAATGTTAATGATATTGTTGATGAAAATAATTTATATAATGATTATGAATATTACCTTAATTCTATTTCTCTTTCTAGTTTGTATGACAAGGCGGATGAGATAAAATGTGATAATTGGCATAAAACTTTAATTACTAAAGGTCATAATATTGATTTTAAAATGGATTCGGGTTCTGACGTAAATATAATACCGTTAAATATTTTTAAGCAAATGAACACATTTAACACTAAACAAATAATGCCAAATAATTCAAATCTGGAGGCGTATGGTGGATTTAAAGTCAAAATTGAAGGGCAAGTAGAATTGTTGGTTGAATTTAGAAAAAAGTATTACTTGGAAAAATTTTCAAACTTCAAATATCTCAAATTATAGGCCAATAGCTTTACTATCGGTCCTATCCAAAGTCTATGAGCATTATATTAATACACATATTTCAAAATTTCTGGAAGAAAATCATTTAATATCCGACAGCCAATACGGTTTTCGAAACAAAAGATCAACTACCGATCTATTAAACTATGTAGCGCATTGTTGGAACAGCATACTTGATAAAGGTGGTGAAACATACGTTATCGCTTTAGACATCTCCAAGGCATTCGATCGAGTCTGGCATGCCAACTTAATCAACAAGCTCGTTGCGTACGGTTTTCATCCCAATGTTGTGAAGCTGATTCAAAATTTTCTATCCGACCGATACATTTCGGTAACCTTAGACGGATATTCTTCTGAGTCTAAACTAATTAACGCTGGTGTACCCCAAGGCTCAGTATTGTCCCAACCCTATTTTTGATTTATATCAACGAATTGTTGAAAATCACCAGCAACCCAATAAATAGTTTTGCAGATGATAGTACTCTGCACAAGTCGTTCGAGCCCCTTCCTTCAAAAGGTAAAATGCACGAACGAATTAATCCTGCCCGGAGAGACGCTGCCATAAACGTGAACAAAGACCTGAATAAAGTCGCCGACTGGGGTGACCAAAACCTTGTCAATTTCAACTCCACCAAAGCACAGCTGTTGATTGTTTCCAGATTAAAGACCGAGTTCCCCAAAGATATTTTATTTAGTATGTGTGATGAACCAATAGGTGAATTTAAAAATATTCGTTTATTGGGTGTCACAGTTTCAAATGACCTACTCTAGAACGATCATGTAATGGCGATGGCAAAAAGCGCGTCTAAAAAACTCGGCCTCCTAAATTGATGCAAAAAATTTTTCACTCCATACCAATTGCTCCATGTTTACAAGTCCTATATTCGTCCCTGTATGGAGTACTGCTGTCAAGTTTGGGGTGCTGCCTCTGTTTCCATCTTGGCCCTCTTGGACTCTGTTCAAAAGCGAGCTATACGAATTGTAGGTGATCGAACTTTGACATCACAACTTGATTCCCTACAACATCGTCGCACTGTTGCTGACCTCGTTGTTTTTTACAAATATCGTCATCAGCAGTGCTCAGATGAAATCAGCGGCATCATGCCTCAAACTTATTCTTACCCCCGTTCCACTCGGCAATCGGCTGCCGCAACCAGTGAAACGGTAAAGATCCCGCGCTGTCATACTGGCAGATCGCAGAGAGACTTCTTTGTCCGAACTGCGTACAAATGGAATAGTTTGCCGAAACACTTAGTCTCAGGTGGCTTCAACCCACAGATGTTTAAAAAAAGCGTTAATCTACACCTCAGAACGCCAGTTGTTGTGGGACCCAGGTCTAGACCTAGGTCTTAAAAGGTATTTATGTGTTGTTGTGACACATATTCTAAACCCTATTACACAACACAAAAAAAAAAAAAAAACACTAAATCAAAACCAATTTTGGGACTGACTTCATGTTTAAATCTAGGTTTGATTAAGCGTAAAGTATTTGCTTTAGAATTAAATAGAGCGAAATTTGTGGAAGATAATAGTGATTTATTCAGTGGTATTGGAAAATTTCCCGAAAAAATATAGTTTTAAATTAAAAGAAAATGCTGTGCCCGTAGATAGATCTCCAAACCGAATTCCATTAGCGTTAAAACACACCGTAAGAAATAAAC